>JASDQU010411920.1:0-10450 GCA_032191745.1 Picea mariana | reverse complement strand
TATTATATCTAATTCCCCATTTATTATATCTAACTACCATAGTGGGCCTTATTTAATTTACATTGAATGACCTCCACTATTATCACTATGGGCCCTCTGGGTCCCCCACTACCTCTCTAGCTACCTTACAAATGATTATCTTATATTTCTTAGATGTACACAAGGAAGCACCATAAGAGGACAGTTCAGTCAGGGAGAGCAGCCCCAGATGGAAAGATACCTTTGCCATTGATGAAAAAGGGGGAGAGATTTATCAAATGCAGAGGATAGAGGCATGGTTCCAGAGGGAACAGATTTATCAGATGTAGAGGACAAAGGCATGGTTCCAGGGGGACCATGAGTGATATGATTTTAGTATTGCATCATAGTGTTGCCATCAATGCCAAAGGGAGTGATTGTTGATTAAGGTTGGTTGTCATTGATGTCAACCCTTGAAGAAAACCCCGCAACACAAACATTTGGGTAATGCACCCAAGATTGTTTGATGTAAATATGAATCATTATTGTCTTGTCATGGTTGATAAGAAGTAAATATGGATGAACTCTAAAGTGGTGCCCTTATGGTGAAAGCCCTCACGGGAAGATGCTTTGCGGAGTAAGAGAACCCATGCTCAATTGTGTAATAATGAGATGAAGGACAATGAATTTTTCAGGGAAACTATCCTATATGGATAGTGCTTATCATTCCATTTCCGGTGGTATGTGGAATGTCACATAACTCCTCACGGTTATAGAGTTATGACCATGTGAAGTTGGAGAACCCAGGTTTGGGTAATGGACCCAAGTTTGTTTGATGGATAACGGTGTTATTTTTGCTATATTTGAAGGTAATACTATTCTATATGGATATTACATGTCATTCAATTTCTAGTGGTATGTGGAACGTCACATAACTCACGGTTTGAGAGTTATGGCCTTATGAAGTTGGAGGCCCTCATATGTCATCTAGAAGCCCCAAAAGGTCAAAGTAGTCAAAGTGGTTTAAGAGTTTTTAAAGGTAAATAATAAAGTGAAGTGATGAGTGCACTATAATTCAAAGTGAATAAAAAATCTGTTATTTAAATAATAAATTTAATGGAGAATTTAGAAGTGGGTTAACCCTAAAATAATGAAAGTGGGCAAAGTGACTTAGATGATGTTTTTAAAGAAGCTATTTGGAGAGTATAAATAAGAGGAAAGGCTCTCTCATTTAAATCATACTTGAAAATATTTAATACCTATAGGTGTATGAGGTAACGAAAGGATATCTAAGCCGAATTTCTGAAGAAAACTGAAGAAAAGAAGGCCGGAATTCAAGGAAGGATAAATTCTTTTGATGATGCTTTCTAAGGTATGTTTTTTTCAGGTCATCTCACCATTTTCCCAATAAAAATTTTTATAGAATGCTTCAGACCATGAAATTTCTATTCCATTGAGGAAACATATCCAGGTATCTGTGGTAAAAAATCAAGCTTGTGGTTCGTTTTATTTTTCAAGTTACACTTCGTGGAAAATAGGATTTGTGGCTAGTCTTGAAACTAGTCAAAAAGAAGTGTTTCAGGTAAAAAATTCATAATTTCTTCATAACATATCCAAATTAAGTAAAACCAAATTTATTGGTTATAGTACAGTTTGTATTATTTTTTTTAACATTTTAAGATCCATTCAAAAAATATTTTGTGCGGGGCATGCTCTACAAGGTCGCTCTCTAGAATAAGCCATAATTCAACAAGGTGTGCCATTTTTTCCATAACTCCTTTTCTGAGAGGTTCCAAGTAGTGAAACCTGGATTAATTTCATAAAACGCACTGAAGAACATTTTGTATCAGTTTCATATATTTATTCCTTACAGGTACAAAGTTATGATTATTTCAAGTTAGGGTTGTTGACTAATCCAAAACTAGTTTTGTGAGACTAAAAAAACGTTTGATGAAAATGCTAGTCTCTTGTTGTTAAAGTTAAGGAAGGTTTGTAGGTATGTGATCATATAAACCAGGTCTATTACAGAGTTACAAATCATATTTGGATGATGAAATTGATGAGGGCTTTTGGTTGAAGTAAAAGTTGGGTACATGCTTGAGACAAGTAGTTGATGAGTTGGCACATACAGAAGGTGTATAGTTGATGATGTTGGTACATATTGATGAGTCATAGTTGATGATTACTTGACACATGATTGGTACATACTTGGTACATGGTTGGTTGCACTATTTTATGGTACAGGTCAATTACACATTGTTTGGTACATGTTGGTGCATGGTTGATGCACTTGTTTATGGTACAGGTTGATTACAGATTGTTTGGTACAGGCTGGTGCATGGTTGATGCACTTGTTTATGGTACAGATTTAATACAGGTTGAGTTACAAGTTGATGCATGGTTGATGCATATTTCAAGTTTATTGGTACATGTTTACAATGGTCTATCTCACAATGATAGTGTGACAGTGGTTTCGTCATTCTACTTTTACTCCAGGGAGGTTGGACAGGGAAAGGATATGTGGTTTTAGCTACTTTCTTATTGTAGTCAGAGAACATAGGGGTTTGTATCCTCCTTCTGGTTGTATCCATAGAATTGGGGAGTTGGAGCTTCCCTCGGGTTGTAGACTGAGAAACTAGGGGGTTGGAGCCTCCTTCCAGTTTCAGCTGGAAAACAAAGGAAGTTGGTGCTTCCAATGAATGTAATTCTTCAAGACATATAAGATAAAGCATTCTGTGGTTTTCTCCTGCTTTGGGTTTCCACGTAAAACACTAGCGTATTGTGTATGTGTATGATTGTTCATTTGTTCATTTCTTATTTACTCTGCAGTTATTAGATGATAATGATACAATGATATAACACTTGGATTATATGGTTAAAAAGGATTATTATTGCTCTATTATTGATTCACCCCCCCTCTCAGCAATCCAACAATCACCTGTGACCTGCCCAGAACAAGAACAACAAGGGAGAAACAATAGACATGAATAATACTCTTTATAATAATAATAAAACAATAGCGAGAATGATCATTAGGGTATATCCTTTAGAGATATCACTTGTGACGTACCTGAAACAAGGGTAAAAAATAATAAATACAATAACAAGGAATGAGAGAAACACTCTTCTAGTGTTGTGATCAATCATTCCTCCATGGTAACCTGGAAACAAAAACAAGAAGTTTCTCCTAGAGGAGATGTTAGTTATATCTAGTAAGTGATTACAGTAAGCATTTATCTCAATAGAACTCACATGCTACCAAGTATTCAATAATAAAACTTTTCAAAGATTTCTATCACAACTATAGTGTTTAGCAATTATCAAACTTGATATGTGTAAATTTGAATCTTATTAATTTAATCAATCAAACCTAGAACCTGGAGTCTTGTCCTCAAGAATGATTGTGCTGATTTTATTCTGAGTCTCATTCACTCAAGATGAAATATGTATTTTCTTCAACTTGTCCTCTATACTAAGATGATATGATGTGGTGCATGGTTCCTTTGAATGTGTTGGATTTGAGATCCCTCTAGATCTATAATTTTTGCTTAGACAAAAGATCCTTTCTCCTGCAAGTACCCTTTAAAATAATGATATGGTTTAAACATATTTAAGTACATACCTTTGATAGCATTGGCAGGTAATGGCACAATCCGGAAATACTGACAAGAAATAACAAATCTCTAAAAATTCAAAGGTGTTGCAACTTGTATTGAAATGTAGCTGGAGATTTTCTAGGGTAAGGTGCACTAGGATAAAAAAAATCAGTCCCAAAACTTCAAAAAAACTTTCACTACAATTGGTGTTGCAACTAGCATGAAGGAACTAGCACTGCAACTGTAACTGATACTGCAACTGATATTGCAATTGCAACTGATACTACAATTGCAACTTATACTGCAACTGCAACTTAGGGTTTTATGAGGAAACCCTAATTTTTGAAACTTCAAATTTTGGAATTTTGATCCAAGGACTAGATGTGCCCTCCTAGGGAAAGTTCCTAGGTGTGGTTACTTTCTCCAACGTCCTCCTCAAACAAGGAAAACGTCCCACTGAGGGTTTATGCAGAAACCCTAATTTTGTAGTATCTGCAACATTGACAACTAAATCTGGGAGAGGGTGCGGTGAGGCTAGCAACTTCTTTATAAACTGTGAATTGGTCTATTTCAGGCCTGCTATGATACCATGTTGATGTTTTACTTATACATCTAGTAGTTACGGTTCTTATTTATTATTATAAACATTTATCACATTAGTTGCATAAATAAGATCAATGAAAGAGAGGAAATCACATAAACAATAGAGACACATATATTATCCTAGGAAACCCTCATGGGGGGAGAAAACCCAGCAAAAATTTCTCAATATAGATAGAACAAAGACCAAACATAATATCCTCTTCTACTCCTTCACTAGGAAGAGTGGCACACCACTTAACTAAGGAATACCAAGAGATAGACCAAAGCCCTCCTTGATGTCACCCCCATTTGTAGTAGTTTCTCCTCCAAGACTTGAGCACTACAGAGCTAGATGGTGAGTGAGTGTGTCCAAATGAGGTGTTGGCCTCTCTTATAAATAGTGGTCTGACCAACCTATAATTAGGTCTGGGCTGACCTGTCACTTTACCCTCTTAATTTAGATTTAGTTGTCAAGGCATAATAGGGACGAATTTTACTAAGGCACAATAAGGCCTAATTAAATATAATATAATAATATTATTGTAACATACCCCGCCAACCACAGGTCGGGGTATGCTACCTGCAAGCCCACCCTCAGACTTCTTTCTCATAGTGATACCTTCTTTATTTATTAAAGATGCATAAGATAAAAGAAATAATGACATACATAGTAATATCCAGCAAGCATGCATGTTCTAAAGGTTCAATTAATGATAATTAAATATATAGTGTAAAAACATTCATACACAGATAATAATATCACAACGGAGAGAACTTATCTTTATGAAAGATGACACCAACTGGCTGCAGGCCAAGGACATTCCACCCAACTGTAGACACTACTGCTCCAAATATCAACAACAACATCATCCCCGAGCCAGGGCTATGAATCCATAAGGATGGTTCCATACTGAACTTGGATTCCCAAACCAGTCAGCTCTCAAGCTCTCACAAGCTTCCCAACACTCACAACAATCCAGGTACCCAGCTCTCTTCTACCCAGCTTGCACCACCCGAGAGAACGAACCTCCACCTTTCTCTGCCATGCAGTCCTTCGGGTATTCCTTCTCCTTATTCAGGCCACCAACGCAATTGGTCTAGAATATCAATGTTGGGACTCTCAGGACTCATAGCTGTGAGCCATACTGGACACAGGCCACTTCATCTCAAACAGGCAGGCCTCAAGGCATGACTAGATCACACCAGTGGCCACTACATCCAACTATCTGTGGCTAATTCTTTCGTAATTTGGTCTCCATTCTTGAGTCCAATACGTAGGTGAGGATGGATGGAGAAGGTAGGTAAGTGCATGGGAGTGCATGAGGGTAAGAATGAGATAAAAAAAAGGTGACAGAGTGGACAAGCCAATGGCCAACCCCACAATCAGACTAGGGGTGGGTTTAAGTATGTTTGTGGGGAAATCAAGAACCTCCTGGCCTCCCCAAGAATCTCATGTAACCGATTCCCCCCTTTAGGCAAAAGGTAATTAATGAGGAATAAAAATTTAGTCTCTCAAGACCCCTCTCTTGTGGAATCATAGCCCCCTATAACTCTAGTCCTTTTCCTTCTAGTAGCCAGTGATGTGTTTATTATTAATGATGATCAAAGCATTACATTTCTTGGGCATATTGGCCCTTTAAATAATTGTTTGGGCACTCAGGCCTCTCAGCAGTGTAACAATACATTATTTAAAATGGGGGTTCACAACCTGGGGTGTTACATCCCCTCCCCCTTATTTTGGCAATGTCCTCAGTGAATATACAAAATAGAGATCAAAAACTCAAATTTATTCAAAAAGATATGGGTACTCTTCCCGCATGGCATCTTCATTCTCCAAGGCAACATCTTCAGGACCGTAGCAGGTTCACTGAAATTTTACCATCTTTATAACTCGATTCCGAAGAATTTTTACCTTTCTGTCCAATACCCGTGTTGGTTGAACCTGAAAGTCTTCCTCCATATCTACCTGAATTAGATGTCAACCAATAACATGGTTATGATCATGTACATATTTCTTTAGTAAAGATACATGAAATACATTATGCACATTCATGGAAGCAGGTAATGTAAGGATGTATGCAACTGGCCCTATTTTGTCCAATATTTCAAATGGACCACAAAATCTGGCTACCAGCTTTGTATAGCTACCCAATTTCAAAGACCTTTTCTTGGGCTTCACTTTCAAAAGTACATGCTCCCCTACTTTAAATTATCTAGCTACCTTGTTTTTGTTTGCATAAAAATTTTCTCTATCCTGAGCTGCCTTTAAATTCTGCTTAATCTTGACCACCTAGTCTTCCATGTCCTTGAGCAACTCCGGACCAAGTACCACTCTATCTGTTGGGTTGTCCTAGCTCACTAGAGTATTGCATTTCCTACCATACAAGGCTTCAATTGGGCTCATTCTCAATGAATCTTGATACCCATTGTTATATGCAAACTCAACCAAGTGTAAGTAATATTCCCACTTAGATGGCTTATTCATCACATACATTCTCAGCATGTCTTCAATTATTTGATTGACTCTCTTTGTTTTCCCATCTGTCTGGGGGTGACAAATCCTTTAAACAATCCCCTCCATAAGTTGGAGGTAAACGTTGTATCTCTTTCCGAGACAATTGTTCTGGGTATCCCATGCATCCTAGAAATTTCCTTCATGAAAATTTCTGCAATATTAGTCGGTGTATGCGTTGTCTTCACAGATACAAAATGAGCATCCTTTGTTAATTTTTCAACCGCCACCATGATTGAATCATGTTGCTTATTCGTTCTGGGTAATCCTGTGATGAAATCCATGGTGATCACTTCCCATTTATTCTCTGGAATTGGTAATCGCTGCAACAAACCCGTTGGGTGCCTATGCTCAGCCTTCCCCTTCTGACATTCTATACATTGAGTGATGTAATCAGCAACATCCTTCTTCATTCCCGGACAAAAGAATTGTCTTCTTACTGTTTTAATTGTTTTCTGGTAACCAAGATGTCCAGCATAAGGAACATCATGCATTTCCTTCAGTACCAAATTCCTAAGTTCTCTGAAACTAGGAACATAGAATCTATTTTTATGCATGAGTAATCCATCTTCCTTTATCTCATACTCATTTATTTTCTGTTGTACATCTCCTTGCTGTGAGTTTTCCTTTACCTATAGGTAATGTTGATCTATAACAAGACCATCTAAAATTATGCTCTTCAAGTATGACTAATGCATATTAACAGCAGTAGCATGCATGTGATGCACTCTCCTACTAAGTGCATCAGAAAATTTATTCTATTTTCCATTGATATGCTTGATATCGAAGTCATACTCACATAAAAATTCCATCCTTCTTGTTTTCCTAGCATTCAAGGACGGTTTTTTAAAAATATACTTCAGACCAATGTGGTTTGTTCTTAATTTCAATTTCTTCCCCATGAGATAATGCCTCCACATCCTCAAGGTCTGAACAATGGAAGCAAGTTCCAAGTCATGCGTGGCATAGTTCCTCTCATGTTCCTTAAGATTTCTCGACTCATATCCAATGACATGTCCATTTTGCATGAGGAATCCCCCAAGTCCTTCCTTACAAGCATCTGTACATACCACAAAACTTTCATTTAGGTCAACAATCTTTAACACAGGTGCACTAGTAATTAATTCCTTCAACAGATTAAAATTATTTTCACACTTGAGTGTCCATTCAAATTCTGTTCCCTTCTTTTGCAAAGAAGTGATGGGATGAGAAATCTTAGAGAACCCTACTATGAACCTTCTATATTAGCCAACTAATCATATAAAGGATCTCACGTCTGACACATTTTTGGGTGTTGGCCACCCTTTAATGGCTTCGATCTTCTCTGGATCTACTGCTATGCCCTGCTCTGAAATAATGTGTCCCAAGTAATGGATATTCTTTTGATTAAAATAACACTTACTCAACTTGGCATACAACTAATGTTCTATGAGTAATTGCAATACCAATCTTAAGTGATGTTCATGCTCCTCTTCAGATTTAGAATAGATAAGTGTCATCCAGGAACACTATGAAAAAATTCTCCAAATAATTTCTGAATATACCATTCATTAAGGACATGAAGACAACTGGTGCATTGGTCAGTCCAAATGGCACCACTACAAATTCATAATGCCCATACCTGGTCCTAAAGGCTATCTTATGAGTTTCTTCTTCCTTGATTCTTACCTGATAGCATCCTTCCCTCAAGTCAATCTTTGAAAATATCTTTTCTCCTCTTAGCTGATCAAAGAGGTCATCAATTTGGGGTAGCGAATACTTGTTCTTTATAGTGTACTTGTTCAACTATCAGAAGTCAATACACAGCCTCAAGGTTCCATCCTTCTTTTTGAAAAAAAGTATTCGTGCTCCTCAAGGTGAAACACTTGGATGTATGTACCCTTTATTCAACAATTCCTCCAACTGCATTTGTAATTCTTTTAACTCTGGTGTGCTCATTCTGTAAAGTGTTTTTGACACCGGGGCAGCTCTTGGCACTAAATCAATTGAGAAATCTATCTCCCTTCTTGGTGGCAATCTGGGTATTTCTTAGAATACATCCTCAAATTTATGAAGTACCGAGAAATCTTCAAGGCTTGGCCCCTTCGTATTATCTGGATCTTCCACATGAGATGCATACAGTTGACATCCTTTTCTAAAACATCTTTTTAGTTGTAAGGCCGAAATCTCCCTTATAGAGATGGGCCTTGGAACTCCTTTCACAGTGCTTTGTTTTCCATTTCCATCAAGACATGTAAATGTCTTGTTATGACAATCTAGGACAGCATGATTCTTTTCCAACCAATCCATCCCAATCAGAACATCATAAGACCCCAATGGTATGATATTTAGATCAGTACTAGTATTCACGCCATTAATACTTATGGAACAAATTCTGACCATATCATGGATTCTTCTTTTGGTTCCAGTGGCTAACTGAACCAAACTTGCTTTTCCAAGTTTAATTTTCTCCAAATGTAATCTATCCACTATCTTAGGATCAATGTAGCAATGACTTGCACCTAAATCAATCAAAATAGAAACAGGTTGATTTATGATCTTACCTTCCACGTCGATCATATTGGACTGGTACTCTGCTTGTTGATCATTTAAAGCTACATATATTCTTCCCATATCTTCAATTATTGTAGCCTCTTGGATGTTGTGCATAGTCTTCACTCTATCTTTTATGTGTGGGCAATCCTTGAACATGTGATTTTCCTTGCATCCCCAACATTGGATTGTTGGTCTTCCCCTTTTTCCCAAGGAATCTTCCTTCTTGAAATCTCCCTTAGCATACTGATCTTGATGATTTCTATTAGGCTCATTCCTATTGAAGGGAGGTTTGAATACCTTCCTCCTCTGATCGGACTTCGCATTTTTCTTGTCCTTGCAAGATTTCTGCAGGGATTCTCTTCCATGGCCTTGCTCATACACGTATTTATCCTTCCTGATGTCCTTAGTCAATGTTAAGGTCCTAACCCGCACATAGGTAGATCAATGTATTCAGATGTAATAAAGGTCAATATTAATAAGACCTTTCAATAAAATAGAATAAGGCGGATGTAAGAAGACCTAATAGAAGCTTTCGCTTCTAGAAGGATCTTCCTCTAGATGCTTCTCTTAATAGACACATTTAGTATAAATAAGGGTCGAGGGTATGAAAACCCTAGCTTGGAGATTATTGTAACAGAGCGCTGCTCGAATGGAGGTTGCCCCCTCGAAGAGGCCTGTGAACATTGCTTTCTAAATCAAAGTGTTTTTCTATTGCTATTTCGTATATCATTTATGTGTATTGTGAAGATTATGCTAGATATTTTACTGTTATTCTGCCATTTCTAGCATTTTATTTCTGTTCTCCATATTTTATATATTTGATATCTTGCAAGTGGTATCATAGCACTTTCCTTGGCAGAAATTGTGGGTATTTTTTTTCATGGTAGAGACATATTCCAGCGTCTTTAAGCCACAGAGATCTATCGTTATGCGCATAAACCCGCGGTTGAGGGATTCATATACGCAGGAAATACAAGTGGTTCTTAAGTGCACATCTGTTGGCCACCCTTGTAACCCCTGTTGGTACCCCTTTGAGTGGTAGAACATCAGACAACACCTGTGTATGGATCGACCTAGATTTCTTGAATTCCTCTTTAGATAAACCTATCGCCCGCCGAACTGCTATATTGCACTGAGAACAGCACTCGGGAAGATACTCTCTAGTACCTAGGTAGTCGGGTAGTACGGTTAAGGGTACGGTCTATCCTCCTTAGTTAGTGCCCTGATATATTGGGCCGAGTACTGCTGTTGGACCCCGCACGTATAT
>JASDQU010411918.1:0-10450 GCA_032191745.1 Picea mariana | reverse complement strand
AGAAGTCATTGATTATAATTGTTGATGTCATTGTTACTACTAACGTTTGATGTTTCATTAGTAAAGGGCAGGTGCAAACCCACTTTCACTTTCCATTGTCCCTTCAAACTTTACCCAGGTGACTTCTTTCGTTGAGTAACCTAGAGAGGGGTGGGCTTTCACCGTGTATTTCCGAATTTTATCAACCAACTAGGTCCTGGGACGTCTCCCTCGGAGTGAAGTTTTCCTCCTCCTAAAGAGAAAGAGGTACCCTATTGGGGTGACAGTGATAGGACTACCTCTGTGTTACGTCAATCTCAGCCTACTTGCCTTTAGGCTTTGAGAAAGTATAGATTGTGTGATAACATTGACATAGAATGTTGGACTAGCCCATTGACTATGGCTAGGTTCTATAATTTATGTTCAGTAATTCAACAATCTTTGTTTTTCAATATTCTAATTCTGAAAGAGACATGTGATTGGAAGATCGTTTTTGAAGTTTATCTGCATATCCTTCATAGTCGGGCAGATCCACAAAATACTGCTCTCTCATCCATAATGCATATGGATACTCTGATGTGTAGTCAACCTCTAGATTTTGTTTAATATCATGAATTATTTATAATCCATAGATATCAGCATGTCTAAATATTTTTTTTAATCTTTCCAATCTATCGATAGAGAGCTCAACTTCATCAGAATTAGGCATTCTATCTTGCACCTTATTTTCATATGATTATTTGCTTGGAATTGTATTTATTTTCCCTTGTACGGTAAATGCTACCTCATTTGTTCCGACTATCATTGGGAGATATTTGTTCATAAAATCATGCCCAAGAAAAATTTCAAATCCTATGTCAAAGTTATACAAATTTACAGTTGTGTTAACTCCATTCAGATAAAGAGGGAAATCTAGAGAAAAACCTTTGATTGGCATCTTTATTTTGTTAACAACTATGAAATATGTCTGGATAGGTTGTTAATAATATTCAAGTATAGAACCAAATTTAGCACAAGAGCACATGTATCCAATATCTAGTTGTGCATCTAGGGAATATGCATTATAATCTAAAACTTTGATATCAACGATGATAATAATCCTATCATTAAATCCTTTACAGTGAGGATATAATGTCATGAAAAATTGGTCATCCGAAATTAAAGAATGTTCTTCCTTTTTTGTCATCTTGGTATGGTTCTGAGGACCAAACAATTATTCTAATCCTTTATTTATTTCTTGCTCTTGGACATTTTCTAGTTGTTTCTTCAGTTCTTCTAACTCTGCTTTATCTATTTTGACAGAGTTTAGTATTTGTTGGATCAAGGATTTATTTTCTTTAATCATTTATTCTTTTTATTTGATCTRTCTTTCTAAAGTTTCTTTAGAAMTGAATCTTGTCCAATCATCATCATCTGAGGAATAATCCTTGACATGAATAGGATGCTTATTTGCAAAGGATTTTATTTGGTGCAGAAATCCTGGTTCTTCATACCTTTTGAATTTCCTGAGAGGATTTTGTTTAGAAAGTGTAGTGTGAGTGGAATATGGAGAAGGAATGGAGTTAGACTCAAAGTCTTTATTAGTTGGGTAGTAGTTGGAAATATTAACCACGCTAGGTTGCACGAGGACTGAGAGTTGTTGTTGGAGGGAATAAATGTCAGTTCGATTTTTATGGGCCAACCTAAAATCTCCAAGGGTAAGAGAGGAAAGGCGATGTTGAAGAGCGGAAATATGGGTTTGGATTTCAGAACAAGAGGATTCTTGGATACCAAACATTTTAATCTCTAGAATAGAAAGAAAATCAATATTGTCAAAAGAAGTAGAAATAGAGTTAGAATCAATAGAAAGATTATTTACATTTTGGATGTTATCATAATCATTATCAGATGACTCTGTGAGGGAAAGATACTCATCATCTGAATGAGTAATAACTAAATCCCATTCTGTTGGATCATATGCATGTGTGAAGACATCCATTAATTTATGCTAGAATTTAGACTTTCCTCCAAGAGGACACTAATTTTCCCAATGGCTAGGCTTATGAAAAATATAACAAGATGATTTTTTGTTGGGAGTTTGTCTTTTCTTGAAGAATGTCTTCCTAGTTTTCTTGTCAGGTTTAGATAATCGACGTGATTTCTTGAACTTGTACTTTGGTTTATGTGGCTTATATTTACATTATCTGCATTTGCAATATGCTTCATAGTATTTATTTTTATGTTTTGATTTGCCACAATCAAAATGGTAAGTTTCGGAAAATATATCACATAGAGAACCATCAAAACCTAATTGTTTCTTTACATACTTTGTAGTTTTTTCTGCACATGCATTCTTTTTGCAATGTGGTCATTATTTGTTCATGCACACCTAAAAGAGAAAGTTCTTCTATGTCTATTTGTTCTTCATCCATTATTTCACTAACTAGATTAGTTATTCTACCAGGCATTGCAGACAAATATTTTCTGAGGTATGCAGGGTTACCAAGGTCTAAGGATTTGTAAAAAATATCTTGCATTGTACAATAAAATTCTATAAGGTATTTGATATTGCATAATCTTTGGTTCATAAATAGGTCAGAATGCAAATGTGTATCTACCTTGGCCTTTCCATAGAATTTGTGTACTACTCCTTTTACAAGTTCATCTAATTTTTTCTCAGATTCCATGATGTGCAGTTTATCAGTCAGATTCAACCTTTGCCACCATAGTGATTATTAAGGCTAATTCTCCCCATGTGACCAGGTAAGATAACCAATAATAGAAGGTATAATGAATGGAACCTGAAGAAAGAGGCTTAACCAACACTCCACACCCACATGGATCAAACAACTGTAGATTGCCTCAGAGACTATGCTCAACAACAACCTCCACTCTTGTGTCTTATTTCTAATTATCATGTCTCAACTGCTATAATTATTGAATGTATATGGCTCGAATAATGACACAAATCAGATACAAAACAAACTGATATTTTATTCATTAAAATAAATTTACATATACAGAATATCCTTCCAGCATTGGATCCTAAAGCCAAAACACTATGACCAGTGTTGTGCTCAGTAGTATAATAACATGTGAACCATAGGATGAAAACAACCACTGATGGGAGATAAGGGCTTATACACGCTACTACAACAAACTTTGAATCTGATACCAATTTTGGTTCAGCATCAAATCAATCATTTGATTTATCAAAATATGTTCAAAGAAAGAAACATTCTTGGTTTAAAATATTGATCAATTCAAAGAAGTTTGATCCATTATATATTACAAGAGTGATAGCTCAGGAATTTGAACCTAATCCTAACTTATCTCTTCTTGAGGTTGGTCCTGATAAAAATTGTAATCTTCCAATGTTTAAATTCAAAGGTTCTACACTTATATGTTATGTCTCTACAAATGTTCCTATATCTTTATCTGAACCAATCTATCAGACATCTCTCCTCGATCGAGAAGATATTGAATGGGATCTTGAACAAGGATTCCAATACATACATCTCAGACTTATCTAGTTTGGTATAAATCCATTGGTTAGAGCAGAACTTAATGTGTCTTTATTATGTTTTGTTGTCGACTCTCGACACACCAATTTTTAGAATGCCTTAATCGATGGTTTTCGATCCCCTTTGCATAATGGTCCAAATTGGTCCTCTATCCTACCGAGATTCCAAGTTTCACTTACAGATCAACATATCCTTGACTTCCATTATGCCTATATTCAATTTTATGGATTTGATATGTCTCCCTAATCATAGATTTCACAGTTATACATTATTGTGTGTCTTTGTTTTGTTTCAACAACTCTCCCTGCTCTAAATCCCAAAATTTTAACCCGCGTTACCCGTGAAGGCGTGGTGGTAGGCCTTAGTAACGTTGCCCCTATTACACTAGGATTCACAGATATTAGTATCCCAAAAGAATGAAATAATAAATATAATAGCCTACAAGAAAAATATCTTCCTCCTGCGTAGCCACAACAACTAACCATTTTCCAATCTGACAAAGGACATGTTTTAAGACTAGGAAGATCAGTGAGTGTCAGAGTTGAAACATCAAGGTCTACTGAAAATCATAGCATATCTAGGCCAACCACTTCTTCCAAACCTATATTTATTGAGTTAGATGAACATATCTCTAACCACAAGATCAGACATTCATCTTGTGATTTCTGTGAAGCAACCTCCTTTGCTCCTTCTATATCTACATCAGATCTAGGATCTTTTGAAAAATATAGGAATATCCAATTTACTGCACCTTCACTAGCTTCTTCTTCTCAACAAGAACATCTGGGACAACATTCATATTGTCAAGACTGCCTTCAGATAGTCACTCCTCGTGAAATCAAAATGATTAGATATGATTTACCAAGAGAAAATGAGTCATTTGGTAAGACTAGTCTAGTCCCAGAAAGATTACTTACCCCATGGAACTTTACTCCCTAATTCAAAGATGGAAGTTTAGTTGCAAATATAGATTTTTTGTAATATAGAAAGGCTAATGATGAAAAATCCCAAGATATAGTTAGAATGAAAAATTATTCTAACTACCGGTCGATCTGTAGAGAACAAAACATATATGATATGGCACAAGATATTTTGTAGACTTAAAACCATATTGCAGGAATACATATAGATTTGGAAAATCTAGAACATAGTTCCACTTCTCAGTCCCGGGATTTGAAAGAAATTAGTCAAAAGATAGATATAATCATTGAAGTTATCACATACTTAAGAACCATCTTAAGAAAAGAAGAAAGACCTCCTTCTCCTCCTCTATTCTTGGCTGAAGTTAATCAACAAAGCTTTAGTTTCTTTGACATTGAACCTTCCTCAGGAAGAAAGCATATCCTACTTAAAGGAATTGATAAGCCTTAGTCAAAAATTCCAAGATTTGGAAGTGTTGTCGAAATGGCACAAGAAAAACTCCAGATGGTGAAAAACCAATTGTCTGAAAAATTGATAGAGATAAAAGTTGTGAAAGAAGAGCAACCTGAAACTTTCGGAGCCAATGAGGAAAGTATGCCCAAAAGGAATTGATGACTAGTGTGGTCAATCTTTTTAGAGTGCATGGGAAAAATGGTGCAGTGAAAAATATGGACAAAGTAGGAAAACCCCTTATGATCTGTCAAACTCTGATGGCCATTCTAGCTTCAGTCGAGAAAACACAGATCCATCATCTATAACAAATCTCAATTGTAAATTAAAAAATGAAATTATGATAATCATTCAGAGATGGTCTTCTTGGGATAAAACACAAAAGACTATATTTAAAAACAAAGTCACATGGGGAGAATTAGCCTTAAGAATCACTTGGGGATTCATGGGGAACTTATAACTATGGTGGCAAAGGTTGAATCTAGCTGATAAACTGCAGATCATGGAATCTGAGAAACCTCTAGATGAACTTGTAAAATAAGTAGTACATGAATTCTATGGAAAGGAAAAGGTAGATACACATATTTATTTTGGCATGTTTATGAACCAAAGATTATGCAATATCAAAGAGCTTCCATAATTTTGTTGTATTATGCAAGATCTTTTGTACAAATCTTGAGACCCTGGTAACCCTGCATACCTTAGAAAATATTTGTCTATAATGCATGGTAGAATACTTGATCTAGTTAGAGAAAGAATGGATGAAGAAAAAATAGGAATAGAAGAACTTTCTCTTGCAGGTGTGCATAAATAAATAATGACCACATTGCAGAAAGAATGCATGCGCAGAAAAACTGCAAAGTCTGTAAATAAAAAAATAGGTTTTGATGGTTTTGTATGTGATATATTTGTTGAAACTTACCATTTTGGTTGTGTAAAATCGAAACATAAAAAGAAAGAATAGGGAGCATATTGAAAATGCAGAGAATGTAAAGATAGGTCACATAAACCAAAGTACATGTTCGACAAATCACGTCGAATCTATAAATCTAACAAGAAACCTAGGAAGAAGTTCTTCAAGAAAAGACAAACTCCCAACAAAAAATCATCTTGTTATGTTTTCCATAAGCCTGGGCACTGGGAAAATCAGTGTCCTCTACGAGGAAAGTCTAAGTTCCAGCATAAATTAATGGATTTCTTCACACATGCATATGATCCAGCTGAATGGGATTTAGTTAGTACTCATTCAGATGGTGAGTATATTTCCCTCATAGAGTCATCTGATAATGATTATGATAATCTCCCAAATGTAAATAATCTTTCTATCGATTCTCACTCTGATTCTACTTCTTCTGACAATCTTGATTTTCTTTCTGAATGGAGATTAAAATGTTTGGTATCCAAAAATCCTCTCCTTCTAAAATCCAAACCCAGATTTATGCTCTTCAACATCGTCATTCCTCTCTTACCCTTGGAGATTTCAGGTTGGCCCATAAACTTTGAGCTGAAATTTCTTCCCTCCAACAACAACTCTCATTCCTCATGCAGCCTATCGTGGTGAATATTTCCAACTACTACCCAACTGATAAAGACTTTGAGTCTAGCTCCATTCCTCCTCCATCTTCCACTCACCTTACACTTTCTAAACAAAAGCCTCTCGGGAAATTCAAAAGGTATGAAGAACCAAGATTTTTGCGCCAAAGAAAATCCTTTGAAAATAAACATCTTGTTCATGTCAAAGATTATTCCTCAGATGATGATGATTGGACAAGATTCAGTTCTAAAAAAACCTTAGAAAGACAGATCAAAGAAAAAGAAGAAATGATTAAAGAAAAGAAATCATTGATCCAGGAAATACTAAACTTTGTTAAAATAGATAAAACAGAGTTAGAAGAACTGAAGAAACAACTAGAAAATGTCCAAGAGAAAGAAATAAATTAGGGATTAGAACAATTGTTTGGTCCTCAAAACCATACCAAGATGACAAAAAAGAAAGCAAATTCTTTAATTCTGGATGAATAATTTGTCCTGACATTATATCCTGGTTGTAAAGGATTTAATGATAGGCCTATTATCATAGTTGATATCAAAGTTTCATGTTATAATGCATATTCCCTAGATGCACAACTAGATACTCGAGCCATGTGCTCTTGTGCTAAATTTGGTCCTATACCTGAATAATATTGGCATCCTATCTAGACATATTTCACAGTTGTTCACAAAACGAAGATGTCGATCAAAGGTTTTGCTCCATATTTTCCTCTTTATCTGAATGGAGTTAAAATAATTGTAAATTTATGTAACTTTGACACGAGATCTAATATTTTTCTTGGGAATGATTTTGTGAACAAATATCTCCCAATAACGGTAGGAACAAATGAGGTAACATTTACTATACAAGGGAAAAGCATTACAGTTCCAAGCAAAGAATCATATGAAAATAAGGTGCAAGATAGAATGCCTAATTCTTATGAAGTTGAGCTCTCTATCAATAGATTGGAAAGATTAAAAAAAATAGTTAGACATGTCGATATCCATGGATTAGAAATAATCCATGATATTAAACAAAAACTAGAGTCTGACTATACATCGGACTATCCATATGCATTATGGATGAGAGAGCAGTATTTTGTGGATCCTCCCTACTGTGAAGGATATGCAGATAAACCTTAGAAAGCATCTGCTAATCACATGTATCCTTCAAAATTAGAATATTGTAACACAGAGATTATTGAATTAATGAACAAAAAATTGATAGAATCTATTCGTAGTCCATGGGCTAGTCCAGCATTCTATGTCAACAAACATTCTGAGAAAAAGAGGGGTAAGCCTAGAATAGTAATAAATTACAGAGCCCTCAATAAAGAACTCTTACCAATAATATATCCACTTCCTTCTAAAGATGCATTATTTGTTAAAATAGGCAGCAACAATGTATTCAGCACATTTGACCTAAAGAGTGGATTTTGGCAAATTGGAATCACAACAAAAGATAGGTTTAAGACTGCATTTTTTGTTCCACGTGGACAATACCAATGGCAAGTTATGCCATTTGGTTTGAAAAATGCTCTATTTGAATTTCAAAAACGGATGGAAGACATATTCAAGGATTTGGATTGTGTTATTGTTTATATTGATGATTTGCTTATAATATCTACATATATGAATCAGCACAAGAAGCATCTTGAAAAGGTCTATGACAGAATCTACAGGTGTGGAATTTCCCTTAGCAAGACAAAGCTTGAATTTGCTAAAACGAGGATAGATTATGTCACAAGGAAATATTCAAATGTAGGAGCATGTTTTAAAAACCTTATCTAATGTAGGAGTACGTTTTCTTTTGACCGACACTTGTAGGTTTCCTCCTCTCAAAAACCTTCTATAGATGTTATAAAAGGAGTCTAGATCTCATTTGAGTTATCGGGTCCGAGAGAAAAGAGAGTTTGTATTTGTGAAGTACGATCTAAGCCTTGCACTCTTTGAGTGATCCTAGCTTATCAGAAAAGCTTTGTTTGTTTGCCATTGAGTCTATAAAATCCAAACTATACTCTCAGTCACGCACCTCTAGTGATCTTAGCTAATTAGAAACGGAATTTTAGTTTTGGCTTAGGTTGATCCCTTATGTGTCAATAGCCCTGTAAATTTGGTATCCACAACCAAGGGAGGAAGGGGGGCGATGTCGAGCATTTCCCCCTCCCCGCTGTGGACGCCCAAACACGTTTGAATATTAATTTAATTTATTTTTTAAATGTTACTTAGTTTATTTTTAATTTTTTTAAATTTTGATTATGTTTTGTTTATTTTAAAGTAGGCTTTTAATTATGTTTTTAATTTTAACAATATTTTATTTTTGTTTGTTTTTAAAATTTTAAATTTTAATAATGTTTTTTTTAAATGTTTTATTTTAATAATATATTTAAAAAAAAAAAATAGCAATTGTTATTTAGTTTTCAAAAAAAATTTAATTTCATTTTTTAGTGTTAGTTAATTTTTTGTGTTGTTTTTAAAAAAATTTATAAACAAAATTGCATTTTCACTTTTCTTTTTGCAATTTTTGTGTTTTAGATTTAGTATTTTAAAGGTCATTTTTTATTTTTATTTTTCAAAAAAAAACTTCTATTTTTTTTTAATTCATTTTTCGAATTGTTTGACTAAAAATTTATGATTTGCAATATTTTTTAGGAATTTTTTTTTCTTAAAAAAAAAAGAGAATTTGTTTAGAGGTGTTTTTTTCCAACTTAATTATTTTCTTAATGTAAATTTAAAAATAAAATAAAATTTATTAATAAATAAATTATCAAGTGATGACACTTTTAGATTTAGGAGTCGATTTTCAGTGTTTTATTTGCGGTGATGTCAGTGGTCAAGGCCATAGTTTCAATTAGATCGTCATTTTAACTCCAAAAAAAAGTGGTGCTACTGGTAACAACACTTTTCAATTCAAGGGTCAATTTTAGGGTTTTGTGCAATATCAAGGGTGCAATTTTAAACAAGCCGCAATTTTAACCACCTCCAAAAAAAAAGGATGCTACTGGTAGCACCACTTTTCTAAATAGGGGTAAAAATGCGACCTCTAAGAAAATGAGAACTCTGGAGAGTTCTCGTTAAGTTGATAACTTTGTTAATGGACTTAGGTTTAACAAGCAACACTTCAATCCTTAAATGACTTTGTAGACTAGCGAGATACGAGATGACTAAATTTGGATTCTTGGGAGATATTCCCAACTTGATGTCTTGATATTTTATCTTGGTATTGTAGTTTTGCACACTCCGCCCTTGTTTCAGTTGGTAGTAGTGCAAACGAATTATCTATTTCCCTTCATACTTAATAGGATAAAACTAATACTCAATGAAATATCTAAACATATTCCACTTAATTATTAATGGATGTCCATCCAATATAAGTGTCTTTGTATAAACTTCCCATCAAGTTCGTATACGAACCTATAGATTTAATACAAAATGATACCATTTATTCTTCTTCTACCTTATGTACATTGAAACAGACTTTTATCTATCACAGCCAATGATTCAAATTCACAAAATCGATCTCACCTTGATAGCTTTGATGTCCACTTCGGCTTCCACTTTAAACAGAGGCCAAGAAGATATGTTGTTGGATTTAATTTTTTCTTTCTTTGACACTTCTTTGTCTTTAGGGTTTCCATTAGAACCAATATCCTCATTATATAACAAGCTCTTAAAGGGTTTGAATTTGCTTTCTAGAATTACCATCAATACTACCATATACGTAGAGATGTCAAAGACATTCTCTTCTAGTTTGCAAACATTTCCTCTTAATCATCCTTTGGAATACGATTTACTCAACTACCATGGCTAGGGATCGATGATTCTTTCCTTGCTTCCTTTGTGCCAAGATTTGTATCTTGCAACTATTCAACCAAAACCCAAAAGAAAACCTTTATGATACCAATATGATTGCAACTATTCAACCAAAACCCAAAAGAAAACCTTTATGATACCAATATGATATATAAAATACCTTGGATATTCGAAATGATAGCTCATCACAACAAATCTTAATATGCTACTACAAAAATAATGAGATTATGCTTTATTTTGGGGTGACCACTTGT
>JASDQU010411916.1:0-10431 GCA_032191745.1 Picea mariana | reverse complement strand
CAGGCTTTTTTATAAACGTTTTCTACCAGTGATTCTATAACTGTTTCGAATAATAATCGTGATTCCTAAAATAATTTCGTCTATTCTAAAGTCAAATGGAGAAGATCCTTAGCCAATTTCGCTGCCCAACTACCAGTCAACACACCGTCTAAATCGATTGCCGACAATGCAACAATTTATTACGTCGTCACTACAACGTATATTTTCCTCTCTGTATTTTGTTTTCTTATAAATAAAACCTGTGTGATATGTGTAAGGCAAAGTAGTGTGATCCTCCACTTGGAGAAGAGAATCAAATCTGATCCATAGCTCATCTTTTTTTACCTTTCAGACTCTTTTCTGTTCTATCCACATACTTTGCGTGTAGTAACAATCTTGTTTCATAAGTCTTTCAAATCGGCATCAGCCAAATTGTGGAAGAGCAGCTCACTTGGTGTTTGCAATTTCATGAATGCATATTAAGGGCATTTTGCAGATCTGAGTAGATCTATAGTAATAGATCTACAATGGAATGTACTGGCTATGCTATGGACGAGTAGATTCGATGAAGCATAGATCTACATGGCCTCTGTTTTGCATGTGACCGGAGATCGAGATCTTGGGTGGTTGTGCTATTATTGTAAAGAGATAAAATTGGAGAAAACAACACACACCGGTGAGGTTACGCTCACTTATCTATTATTCAATGAAGACTGATTACATTCTTAAATATGAAAAGACTCTACTTAATCGATTACATGCAAACCATAGACAACTAGACTCCACAGACAGTGAAGTAGACTTCAACTACGAACTGACTCTTACTATTGACACTTACAACTGGCGCTTACTCCATTATTTCCAAGTCTCCCACTTAATGGAGAATGGATTGACTTCTACACCTAACATCTCCCTAAACAATTCAAACTTAATCTTTCAAAGATGCTTAGTGAAAATATCAGCACCATTTTCACTAGTATTACAATACATAAGAGTTATTTCATTTGACTGCAACTTTTCTCAACAAAATGAAACTGAGCTTCAACATGCTTAGTCCTTGCATGAAAAATCGGATTCTTCACAATATTGATTGAACTTTGACTATCAAATTTGATCATCGTAGGTTCCTTTCGTTCTTCTCCAACATCTTGAAGAAGTATTCTTAACTAAACAACTTCACAAGTTGATGCACACAAGGCTTTATATTCTGCTTCAGTAGAAGACAAAGATACAATAGGTTGTTTTTTACTACTCCATGAAACAACCCCAAATCCAATGTCAAACAAATATCCAGTGGTTGATCTTCGATCATCCAGATTTCCATCCCAATCAGAATATGAGTAACCTGTCAACTCAACATCAGATGAATCAGTATATTTAATACCATAACCCAGTGTTCCTTTTAGATACGTGAGTACCACCTTTGTTGCATTCCAATGTATTTCATGAGGTTTCGCCATAAACTGACTTAACACACTCACAGAATATCCAATATCAGGTCTGGTTGTGGTGAGATAATTCAAACTACCAACCATCTGTCTATACACAGTGCCATTCATCTCATTTGAACCATCATCACAAGAAGGTTTCACATTCGGTTTCATGGTAACAGTAGAAGACTTACATTGATCTATTTTAAATCTCTTAAGTACTTCTCTGATATACTTACTTTGACAAACAAAAGTTTGTCCTGCATTTCTCCAAATTTCAAGATCTAGGTAGTAATGTAACTCACCAAGATCTTTCATTTCAAAAACTTTTGACAACTTCTCCTTGATTTCATCAATTAATTTCTCTGCATTTCCTGTAATTATCAAATCATAAACATATAAAAAAATCAATACTATATACCCTTGCTCATCAAATTTGGTATACAGATTTGGATCACTCTTGCTCCCCATAAAACCCTATTGAAGAAAGAAAGAGTCTATCATCTCATACCATGACCTAGGTGCCTCATTTAGTCCATACAATGTTTTCTTTAACTTACACACTAAGTGTTATTTCCCTTGTTCCAAAAAACCTTCAGGTTGAGTAAGGTAAAACTCCTCCTTTAGCTCACCATTAAAAAATGAAGATTTAACATCTAATTGGTGTAGCTTCCAATGGTACTTTGTAGCTAAAGCAATTAACATTTTGATAGTATTCAATTTAGCTACTGGTGCAAATGTTTCAGCATAATCAATACCTTTTGTTTGTAAATACCCCTTTCCCACCAGTCTAGCCTTATACTTACCTATACTACCATATGATTTAAACTTGGGTTTGTATATCCATTTGCATCCAATGGGCTTCTTATGTTTAGACAATTCAGTCAATTCCCAAGTATTGTTTTTCGTTATAGATTCATATTCTTTCTCCATTGCATTTCGCCATTCATCATGTTCATTAACTTCATCAAAACTCATGGGTTCTATGACATTTGAAATGCTACTCATTAGGGCATAGTCTTTATACCTCTCAGGAAGCCGAATTTGTCATGAAGATCTTCTCAATTGATTATCTTCCTCTCCACTTTGTGAAGATTTGTCTTCACCTCTAGGTGAACTGTGACTTCTAGAATTGTCCATATCACTGAGTCCTTCTTGTTTCTCTTGTTGTTGCCACTGCGAGGATGGCTACTATTGTGTTGGTTGTTGTTGTTGCTCTTATTTAACTCCTTCATCAAGAAGTCTATGCCATTCCTCATTACTGTTGTTGTCATGATTTCCTACTTCCTGCTCATGAAAAAGAACATCTCTACTTGCAAATACTTTGTGAGTAGAAAGATCAAACAGTTTTATGCTTTAAATTCGTAACTACGGTGGACACAGTGTGGATCGGCATAACTCTTCTGTCGGTCCTTTGCTTCTTTAATTATTTTTCTTATTGTTTGCATTTTCTCTTCCATTTCTTGGATCGCTTCTGGTCCCACCAGGACCCTATCCTCAAGCCGATCCCAACTCAAAGGCGTCCGACACGGTCGCCCATAAAGAAACTCGAAAGGCGCCATCTTAATAGTGCTCTGGTAACTGTTGTTGTAAGCGAACTCCACTACTGGCAAGAATTCTTCCCAACACTTTTATTGGTCCATCACATACATGCGCAACATGTCCTCCAAGGTCTGGTTCATTCATTCAGTCTACCCGTCAATCTCCAGGTGATATACAGTGCTAAAGTTAAGTTGGGTTCCCAAGGCCTCTTGGAAACTTGTCCAAAATCATCCAGTAAACATCGATCCTTGATCGGATATAATCCTCTTAGGCATGCCATGCAGCCTCACAATCTCACTGATGAAAATTCTAGCTATGTCAAGTGCTTGATACGTCATGCGCAAAGGGATAAAGTGAGCACTCTTCATCAGAGTATCTACTACTATGAAAATCGAGTCATGCCTCCTTGTCATCAGTGGCAATCCAACAATAAAATCCATCGAAATAACCTCCCATTTCGATTCTGGAATAGTGTGTGGTTGTAGTAATCTTGTTGGGTGTCTATGTTAAGCCTTTACCTGCTGACATTCCAGACATCTGGCCACATAGTTGACTATGTCTTCCTTCATTCCCTTCCAGAAGACTAAGGGTTTAAGGTCTTCCCTCATCTTCGTGACTCCCGGGTGAGCCATGTAAACTACTCTATGAGCCTCGCTCAGGAACAACATCCTCAACTCGGCATTCGACAGTACATAGATCCGATTTTTAAACCTTAATAAACCATCGCTATCAAACGAAAATCCTTTAAATCATGGTACCATCATTGTGTTTCATCCGATAAAACCCTCGACCTCTTTGTACCAGTCATCGTCATGCTATAAAGTTAGAATCTTTTCACGTAGATTCGTCTGAAGAGGCAGCACCGAAAAGATGTGTGGTCTCTGACTCAATGCATCTGCCACTTGGTTCATTGTTCCTTTTATGTAAGTAATCTCGAAGTCGTACTCACTAAGCAATTCCGACCAACGTCATTGTCGCATGTTCAGATCGCTTTGCATAAATATGTATTGTAGTCCACAGTGGTCAGTTTTTAGTTCAATTTTTTGTCTAACAAGGTAGTGTCACCAAACCTTTAAGGCATAAACGATGGCTAACAACTCCAAATCGTGCATCACATAGTTCTCCTCACTTCTCAGTTTCCTCGAAATGTAAGTAATCACTCGTCTGTCTTGCATCAAGACCCCACCTAAGCCTTCCTTGGATGCATCAGTGCATACCAAGAAGTCTGCGTCCATGTCAGGGACCTTTAGTATTGGTGATGTTGTCAACAATTCCTTGAGCCTACGAAATGATTCCACGCATTTCTCGGTCCAAACAAACTTCTTGTTCTTCTTCTGCAACTCTGTGATCAGATTTTCTATATTCAAAAATCCCTTGACAAACCGTTGATAGTATCTTTCTAAACCCATTAAGCTACGCACTTCCAGGACATTCGTCGGCACAGGCCATTCCATAATAGCCTCGACCTTTGCTAGATCCACGACAATGCCTTCGCCGGAGATGACATGCCCTAAGTAGTGAATCTTCGATTGATAAAAAGAGCATTTGGACAACTTCCCATACAAATTGTGCTCTTGGAGACACTGTAGTATCAAGCGCAAGTGCTCTTCATGCCCCTTTATCGTCCATGAGTAGATCAAAATATTGTCAATGAATACTTGGATGAACTTGTCCAAGTACTCACGGAACACCCCATTCATCAAACTCATAAATACCCTTGGGGCGTTTCTCAGTCCAAACGGTAAAACAATAAACTTGTAATGCCCAAACGTCATCCTAAAGGTAGTCTTAGGGATTTCATCCTCCTTGATCCATAACTGGTGATACCCTGATCACAAATCGATATTGGAGAACACCATCACACCCTTCATTTCATCAAACAGATCATCAATCATCGGCAACGGATATTGATTCTTGATTGTGGCCTTGTTCAATTGACGGTAGTCAATGCATAGCCTCTGTGAACCATCCTTCTTTTGTATGAAAATAACAGGTGCAACCCATGGTGACACACTAGGACGTATCAGTCCCAGTTCCAGCAACTCCTTAAGTTGCATTTTCAACTCTTGTAACTCCGGGGTAGACATCCTATAAGGCATTCTTGCTATCAGTTTAGTACCTGGTTTTAGGTCTATGGTAAACTCCAATTCCCTCTCCAATGACATCCCAGGTAGCTCCTCTTGAAGTATGTCCGCAAACTCTCTCACCACTGGAAGGTGTTCTAATCCTTTCGTTAATCCCTTTTCATTTAACTCAAGGATCGCATAAACCTTGCACCCCTTACACATGCTCTTTCATAGCTATAAGGAGGAGATGAACCTCAGGGAAACTCCCTGGTCCCATCCTACAATCACATGTCTCTATCCCTCGTCATCAACCAAGCTCAATCGTTTCATCTTACAGTTGAGTATCACCTCATGCGATTCCAACCAGTCCATACCAATCATGACATCATAAGATCCTAAGATCGTGATGCACAGGTTGGCCCTTGTGACAAACTCTCCTAGATTAAGGATACATCCTGTAACCTTTCCTCCAACCTTCTGTTTGGCTCCTGAACCCATCTCTACGAAGATAAACTCGTCCTGTTCGACTACCTTTACCTTAATCCTTTTTAGAGTTGCACCAGAAATGAAGCTCTCCGTAGAATCGAGATCTATCAAAATACTAAGGGTCTAGTCAACAACGGTACCTGTCATCTCAAGCACAGTTGATTGATGCTCTGCCTGGCGATTATTCACCACTACATGAATCCGATGGGCCTTTCCCATATCTCCCACGGTAGTGGGTCTGACTGATCTGGACGCTCTAGTCCTCTCCACTGGGCATTCGTGCTGGTAATGTGGCTCCCCACATGTCCAACACCCCTTCTTCGGCCCAATAATCCTAGTACTCGAAGTAGAAGATGATGGCCCACCGACCTAGAATCCTGGTTTGTTTTGCTAAACAGACATAAATTGTTGCTGCTGCAGTCGACGTTGTTGCTGATGTTGTGGTCCCCGATAAGGTGTCCATTGCTAGGGCTTCAGTCGTCGAGGTGTAGTGAAAGTGGATCCCCTCTAGAACCCATGATATCCCGACGTATGTCTGATTAGTGTCTGATGTTGTTGTGCTCCATATGACACCTGCCCTGTTGGTCTTACTAGAGTCCTGGTCTGACCCCCGCTGATAAGTTCCTCCTCTGCTATGAGGGCCTTCTGGACGACATCATGCAAGGTTTGAGGCATCAAAATCCTAACATTTGCGCGTATGTTGTCGTTAAGGCAGAACACGAACCTGTTGACCTTAAGTTTATTAGTGTTACGGTGTAGAGCATACCGAAGCAACTCCATAAAATGGGCCTCATACTTGGGAACCGTACGACCACCCTGTCATAAGGCATTGAACTCATTGAGCTGACGCTCAATGAATTCCTCTGAAATGTACCTCTCTTAGAACCGTTCCTCAAACAGTTCCCATGACACATCTTCGACGACCACATTCAGCTACGGTAGGAGCGTCTTCCACCATAGAAGAACGATCCCCTTCTGTTGAAATACCTCTATACGAAACTTCATGTTGGAGGTATAATCGCGAAGTGCGAAGCAAATTGCCATGTTCTCCAACCATGCCTTGGTGGCTGTGCCATCCGGAGCACCAAAGAACTCGAGAAATTTGACCTTCTCGAGTTCACGGTGAATGCTACCAGTACCGACTGGAGCGCATGGTGGAACCTTAGCGGGTGTCAGTTCCTTGGCCTTATCTCTATCCAAACAGTTGATCAGTGCCTCAGACATGCTCTGAAAATATCTCATCATTCTGACTACCTCACCAACTGCTATCTTCTCCTGTCCGAGAACTTTCTCGTCTCCCTGGGGGTTAGACCCCTCAAGCATGGATGCTACTGGAGGCGTCGCGCCTCCTCCCCTAGCACCCCGTCGTCTGCCTCCGCGACATCCTCTAACCATGATTACCTGTACAAATGCAAGTCAACTCGATTAGAAACAGTATAATCAAATCATATCAACGAAAGTTGTAGCAATCCCAAGTCGTGGGTTGAACCTCCTCTGATACCATAAGTAAGATCCCCATATAGTACGACTCCTACAATGTACAACTGATAAAAGCACCCTTAATTATTATTATTTTTTCTTTTTGTGTGTGTAGGAAGGTAATAATGACATTATACTCAACATCGCAACACGACAACAAACACAACGCATGCAACTCACGCAACAACAACATAACGACCTAACATAAAAGCACATCAAGCACCTGGAAGCAATGTACAACATTCAACCGACGAAGAATAAGAATGACTACCTGCCTGTCCTACCCTGCAATGGTTGGGACCTCCAGGACACATAAGAAATGCTCAAGCCCAGGTTCCCATCGATTTTGACCATTTAAGGTCTCAAGGCTGGCGACTGTTCTGAGGAACAAGGAGGTGTCTACTTCCTGCCCGACACAAGCAGACCAAGCCCACTAAGCTAAGGACAATCATTAATTATAATAAACAACAACACCCTCAATGGAAGGCGCAAGCTAAAAACGATTTTGTCAACAACCCAACCATTAAGCAAGGCTAAAGGCTAATATCTACAATTTAAAATTGGCATTAATTACAGATTAAGTACCCAATCTAAATTCCATTAGCCAACGATTTACCAACCGAACTTAACATGCATTTTGACTCAAATTTAGTGAGTCTAAGTTACCAATTAGGCGATATCTATAAATCCAACTAGCATCAATTACATATCCATTTTAGCAAGTCTAAATTATAGCTAGTCATCTTTTGCAAGCCTATTTTAACCTTTAAAAGCAAACAAGTTAGTAAGTCTAAATCACAACTAGTCAACAATTGGCATTTCTAATTTGACCTTAAAAGAAACCAAGCTAGCAAGTATAAATCATGATTTAGACATTAACTACAATTATAATCTAACATTAATATGATTTAGCCTTAGCAATTGCCAAAATATAAACAATACTCACTATATCAACTACAATGGTTAAGATTAACATGTTATTAATGACTTTAACRTCCAACACACCGTCTGGCCATTAACTAAATAACAATAGTAAAAATCTTGAGGTAGAATTCTACCATTAATACAATACTAAAGCAACTAATAAGGCATCTAACCATGACAAATAACCAATCATTTAATATATCAATAACAACATTACTACATCCAGGCCAAAAGCAACAACTAAGCATTTATTGACTCAATAAATTATGCATGTGTCTATCTTTATTCTAGGTACCAAAATGATAGCTGCCTACAACAATAAAGAATTCAGCTAAGAAGTGTAAGTGCCATAACGCCATAACATTCTATGAGAGACTAAGGCCATACACCTAAAAGATTTACTGCCAGGTAAGGGTAAAACTCAGGGCATAAACACTGAAGCATGCTGGCGGCCTAGATTGATGTCATTACGGTTAAAAGGCGAAGTCATCCATTAGGAAACTAGTGGCCATTTAATCAACAAGAAGGAATATGTTGACCATTTCCAGTGCTGAAGCAAATATTCTGGCGAATAATAAGGTAATTAATTTAGCATTGAACATTGCAACTACCATGGCTATTAAATGTAGCAGTTAACATGACAATTAGCATGGCTTTCAACATAGCAATTATCTGAATCAAATCTAAGAGTAAAATTTTATAGAACAAGCTTAACATGCCAAGAGTCATAATAACCAATTACTGACAGTGGGCTCTAGAAGGTCATAAGGAAATTACTACAATAATAGAATAATCAAGCCGTAAGTTTGTCTGCATCTAGCGTCAGTTCCCAACCCATATAATCTACTACAAGGCACCCTTAAAGAATAATTGTCGAATCACCTAAGCATATAATCTTTAAATACGTTGGTCGACTTGTTGAAGCCTCAACCTAAGTTTGCCTCAATCATACAGTTTGACCAGCACCCTTCTCAAGGAGGAAAGGTTAACTCAAGGCTTGCCTTAGCATCTGGCAACCCAATGACCAGAAATTGACAGATTTTAAGTAGTCTCCACCAAGTGCATCAGTTCAATACTGAGCATTTGAACAGGTAACCCAACATGGTTGGGCATTTTGATCACAGAGATAGGGTAATAAGAAAAAGATCTAAATCCTCTGCAAGTCTCTAAAAGGCTCGTTTTAAGTATGCGACAGAACATTTCACCAAATGTTTTATGGATGACCATAAATTGTGGAGACTTTTAACTACAGTGACCCCATAAAAAGGAAATCAATAATGTTGAAAGGGAAGTTTAATTTGTCATCGAATTCATCAACACTTTTGAAAATAGCATTCCTCTTGGCAAAGGCGAGAAATGGCTACCAATGATTGAATTGGATAAGTATATCTAAAAGATGCTAAAGAAATAATCCTCGTCTTGTAATACCTAAATCATCCAGTGTAAATGCATTCCACACTTCAGAAAGTCCTTAGCCCAAGCACACGCAGAGTCTAAGGAACCAAGTGACAACAACAAAGAAAAATTACCCGTAATGATAAGGGCAATGATTGTGCCATGCAACAACAAAGAGCAGGGGGCCATTTCTAGCAATTGTGCCCAATCCACAAAAACTCACTCAAAAAGTCGCACGGGTAAAAAAAATCGCTCAAAAGAATTCACACAGGTTTACATGTAAAAGGTGTTTGCATTCCTCATGCCATCAGTATGTGGAACACAGCCAAGGATTAAGAAGTTGCAACAAGGGAAATAATATAATTTTGTAGGCATTCCCAATACAGAGTCTATTAATGAACACTGTCAGTCAAATATTGTTGCCTCTTATCAATTAGGTGTCTAACAAGGTAAGGGTTTTCATGTACACAGGGAATTTCGTGTATCTAGTTAGGAATTACGCCCAAGAATAAAAGTTGGCAACACATAAGACCCAGCCATACCAGAAGACACAGCGAAGTATGCCAAGAAGTCATGGGGTCAAGCAAAGAAACAATCAATCAGTCACAGAGGACAATTTCCATCAATAAAAGTAAAAGCTGAGTTAAGTACAAAGACGGATCATAACATAGATTTAGATTTCCAAAAATAGATAGAAATGCAGAGTTGCCTTTTGCTAGAAGGTGCAAGATGACAGTTAGCCAAGGACAACCATAGAAGAAGATGGCTGATAGGTTCATCCTTCACTTCATCATCCTCACACAGAAAAGTAGTGCATTCAGATCCATAGGTAATTTAACGCTAAGGCGACGACCGTAGATCAGGCTTCTGGCCGACTGCTCAGGCAAGAACTGGTGAGCTAGGGATGAAGGCTAGACAACCACGAAGGTAACAATCAACCAGCAAGATGGTCAAGACGTGCAAAAAAAGAAGCCATGGGATTCAATCTATTATCGAGCTAGGCTAAGAAAAGTTTTAGTCATCAATTTTCTTTAAAAAAAACATCAGTTTACTTCTTCAATCAATCAGCAGATCCAAGCATAAGTCCTAATACATTCTACCATATAAAAATGAAGAGAGCATACTGTTGC
>JASDQU010411912.1:0-10451 GCA_032191745.1 Picea mariana | reverse complement strand
TTTGAGAGTGGTTCCAACCTCATTGGACTTCATATGGAGAAAGTAGAATTTTAGGTCCCATTCAAAATTCAGCAGACTTAACAGTTTTCAGGATTTCAAGATTGGCAAGATTGCAATGTTTCCACTGGATTCTATCATGTATGAGGGTATGGAACTAACATTTAATCAAGAGAACATTTATGTACCTCAATGTTGGTGGCATTGATTGTTGAACTCTTTTGTCACAACCCCAGTAAAAATGAACCCTTCACTCAAGTATAAACTCTTCTATTGAACTCTTCTCTTTGTCGTCGTGTCAGGTGACTTAGTAGTGTATGTGCACACCAACCTCCATCTTATATACAAGCAGAGAGAAGAGTAGTTGAAGGGAAAGACAAAGATGTGGGATGTGTTTTCTGATGATAAGGGTTTGAACAACAGTGTTGAGTTGGCATTAGCCAACTTGGATCTTAATGAACTAGTGCTAGAGCCGGTCACTTTTGATGATGGTGATCCTCTTGAGGCGTCATCCTCCAGAGTCCACATCAACAAATGCACGGATTGCATTGGATATAGGGGAGGAGGGGGGGGATGGAGGAGACAGCAGTGGAAGTGATGCCAATCATGATGATTATGACATGGAGGACTACTGACAGTCGCGACTCATGAGCTATGAGATTATTCCATCTACTGTTCTAGTATCTAGATTCTACCCTATGGCTATTTTGTATTTTTCATTGGCATTCCCACCTATAGTATTAGTGACTCTAACTTAGTATGTTATTTGATGTTGTAGAGGCCATTAAGAGCCTCCTTGATTATGTATTTATGTTCCGATCTCTAGATATGTATTGCACTTGGTGTCGCTTTGATATATTCATGAGCATACTTTGGATATGTTGTCTCTAATTGTTTCTAATGCTTTGGAAACATGATTTAAAATCTTAAAAATATATTTTTTTCGTTAAAATTTAAATATTTTATGTATTTTTTAAAAAACCAGTTCAGGTTGGACCCTCGACCGGTTCTGGTATCGGTTTCGGTTTTTAAAACTATGGTCTACCTCTTTGCATCTCACCAAGAGTCTCTTGATCTTGGCATCTCACCAAAGATCCTCACCTTGGTCTCTCACCAAGGGACTTCCTCTTGAAGAGGAATCTGAAATTGATCTGCTCGTCTCCACAGCCAAGTGTGACCCAAACCTCTGTGGTGCCCTGCTTTCTCTAACCAACCTCTGAGGCTCTCCAACAGATCTCTGCAAAGTATTTTGTGGCCCTAAAGCATCCGCACCAACTATCTGTATACTCGGCGACTCTGAAACTGAAGTTGTCCCGGGTGGACTAGTCACCCCTAAATATGGTGTACTCAATAACTGAGACGGTGTCCCCTGAGCTACAACACTCTGAATCTGCAGGACCTCCTCAACTCTGTCTATGCACCAACTATTGGATGGTGTCTCAACTGTCAAACAACAACCTATAAGAGCACACTCCCTCTCAAACTGAGCAGTGAACTCCTGCTCCTCTGTTGTCGAGGTTGCACCATCCTACTGCTTCTTCTTCTTCTTGGGACATTGTCTAGCATAGTGCCCCATCTCTCCACAAGCAAATCATTTCACTTTGCTCATGTCTCTCTCCTTCCCACTACCACTTTGTTGTGGCTTTTCCCTTCCCTTGGGACCCTGTCTAGCACCCTGATCGGTCTTCTTTGTTCCCTTTGCATAAAGAGCAAGATCCTCCTCACCCTCTTCAACATGTTGTTGGCCTATAGGTCTAGAGCTAAATCTCAGCTCCTCCTGCACAAAGTCATCACAGAGTCTCTCTCAACTGGGCATAGCCTCCCTGGCCACAATGCCTCGCACAAAAATCTCCCAAGGTTTGGAGAAGCCACTTAAGGATGTCCTCACCAAAACCATGGGATCCACTATCTCACCAACTGTCGCCAACTCATCACGAGTCTAAGTAAATCTCACGAGGTATGAGGTAACCGACTCTGACTTGAGCATCTTAATGCTCCTAAGCTTCTCCTGAAGAAACATCTTCCAGTTCTGATTAGGACTCTGGTAGAGTTTGCATAATGAGTCCCACATCTCAAAAGCAAATTCCTTACCAATCAAATGAGGTATGACATGGTCTCTCACCGCATAACAGATAGTTCTCTTTGCCTTGGTGTTCCTCTTCCTGAACTCTGCCACCAACAAGGGAGCAGTAACAGGAGGAAGAACCATTGGAGCCTGAACTATATCCCATAGTTCAAGATCCTCCAAAACAAAAACAATTTTGGTCTACCAAGGGGACCAGTTGCTAGCACTTGCTAGCCTATCATCCGCCCTCATCTGTGTCACCAACATGACTGCCCATTGAAGCCGAAACTGATGCTAAACTCTGCAAAAGAAAACAGCCTCAACACTCAACACACAAGTGTGAAAAGAGGCTGTACAAACTGTCCAATAATTCTGCCCACTGTATGCTCCAAGAAATCAGCCAACACTTAGCCCTTTGGCTCTGATACCATGAAAAAATTCTGAGGTACTAAAGGCTGCCCAACATGTCTCTCATATGACCTCTTTTTGGGCTCTAAGTTCAAGGTTCCAAACTGTTCTTGCTGTTGTATTAGGACAGCAAACAGTTCTGATTTTTCTCCCCCTTTAATTTGCCTTTAGACTGATGATTGCATGCTCTTTTAAGGGTGCTCTTGCAAGTGTTTGATTGTTAGTTTAGGCTGAACAAATATAGCACATGCATAACCTTAAAACATGTAATACCCTCTAGATCTTTTAACTACTTACAAGTTACAGTTGATAATAACTAAGCATACATGACAAATCAACACATATAGTTTTTGGTCAACATGACCCTGGAAAAACCCCCATGGGGAAAACCAGTAAGAGAGATAGATATATTGAAGATCTCAAAGCAAATGCTACAACAAGTAAATACACAAGGAACATGATACAATCCAATCTTATCCTTAAGCTTGTAATGGAGCTCCTCAAAACTTGTGCCTACTAGCCCTTGAAGAATGTGCCCTTTGCCTTGGGTGCGCCCTCTTCACCTTGCTATGCTTTTCCTTTGCCTTTGCCTTGCTTTTGCCCACTTGTAGAATGATCACAATGAGTAGTAGCGCCCTCTTCCCTTTGCTTGTGCAAACTTAGCCTCAAGTGCACCCCTACTCCTCTCTTATGTGCTTCTTCCAAGAAATGCGCCATTGCTTGACCTCTTGTGCACCCTATCACAGAAGTGTGCCCTCCTCTCAAGCAACCTCCTCCAAGATAGCTTTCGCACTTAGCTTCTCACTAAATGTGCCCTCCTCCATGAGTCTCTCATGAACTAGTGCACCTCCCTCCTTGAAGCTTGCGCCCTTCTTCTCCAAGTGTGTCTCTCTTCTCCAAACCCTCACTTTCTCTCCTCCTCCTCACTCAACTCTCTGAAGTGAAGAATGAACCTCATCCTTACCCTTTTGCCTCCTTTAGCCTCTCTTTGGCCAAACCTAAAAGATCAATGGCCTAGATTAGATCTAGCCAAGTCTAATTAATGGGTGAGAACACTTCTCATAAATCTCACTTAGAAACCCACTTTACTTAAGTTTCCATAGTTTGCTTTATGTCTATTAATTCACCCACTTCCCTCACTTGGTCTCCTCCTCCTCACTAAACTCTCTCAAGTGAAGAGTGAACCTCATCCTTAACCTTTTGCCTCCTTTAGCCTCTCTTTGGCCAAACCTAAAAGATCAATGGCCTAGATTAGATCTAGCCAAGTCTAATTAATGAGTGAGATCACTTCTCATAAATCTCACTTAAAAACCCACTTTTCTTAAGTTTCCACGGTTTGCTTTATGTCTATTAATTCACCCACCTTGTGAATTAATTGTCACTTTATGACTTAAGTCTCCTAATCAATGTGAAATTAGAACATAAAGTAAAGGTATAAATGTAATAGTCTCCCCCTTTGTGTTTAGAGACTCACAAACACAAGGGGGCCATTTTCCAAGGTACCCAAATCTCAACACAGATCAGAGGCAGTGGACCCTACACTTTACAGCTAGTTGATTGGCTCTCTGATGTATCTGGTCAACACGACTAAATATATGCTTTGCAGTTAACACACTTGGTCAGTTCATGGTTGAGCCGATGAGGATACACTGGGTGGCAGCGAAGCATGTTGTGAGATATTTGTGTGGCACAGTCAAGTATGGATTGAGCTACATCCAAGGAGATGGTTAGAAGTTGACAGGCTTTACAGATGTGGAATGGGCAGGCAGCACAGTAGACAGGAAGAGTACATCAAGATGGTGTTTCAGCTTGGGATCAGGAGTTGTTTCCTGGTTCAGCAGGAAGCAGAAGTTAGTGGCATTAAGCTCTGTTGCGGAAGAGTACATGGAAGCTAGCTTAGCATCATGTGAGTCCATTGGGATTCATAAACTCCTCATGGGTTTGTTTGGCCAAGAGTTGGATGTGACTGTCATTCATTGTGACAATCATAGTTGCATCAAGTTCTCTAAGAATCCAGTGTTTCATGACATATCCAAATACATTGAGATCTGGTTTCACTTCATCAGGGACTATGTGCAGAAAGGGACAATGAAGCTACAATATGTGCCTACAAGTGAGCAGGTTGTAGACATTCTCACGAAGGCCTTGATGAAAGGCAAGTTTGTTTTCTTCAGGGATAAGTTGGGGGTGGTGTTGAACACCCTCGCTAAGAGGGAGTCTTAAATTTGTAGCTTGGAAGGTGTCTCAACATTGGCCTAAGTGTCCAGGCATGCTAAAGGACACATTAATTAATACCCAGATCAACATTTTATTTTTATCCTAAGTTTTGACTTAGGAAAAGCATAAAATTAGTCAAATAATTTTATTGGCTTTATTTGCTCAGATTTCCTAAGCTTATGACTTAGGAAATTAAATTTTCACTTAAAGTGTAATTGCTGGAATCTTCTAGAAATCTCATGAGAGGGGGAAATGAGTAAACTGAAAATGATAATAAGGAAGCTGAAGCAAGGGTGTGACGACACACACATTGAGCTAAGAGCTAAAGAGGGCGATTTGGCTGAGGAATAAGGCGAATTTGCAGCTCGAGAAAAGGTGATTTTGCAAGGCCGTACAGGGCAAGTTTGTTGGGCTGTAAGAAACTTTTGAATTAGTTGTAATTATTTTCTTCCTCTGAAACCAATAAAATCCCCTCTTTGCTAGTTTTCCCCACAGTGGGGTTTCCAGGGTATTTTTGGTGTTAGTGTTTTTATGTGCTTGGTTTTTGTTGCTTCTGTTGTGCATTTAAAAGTTAAAAACTCAACTGTATTTTCTGTTGCATAGTTAAGAATTTTATTTCTGGTTAAACATTAATTTCTGGGTATAAAACTATTGGCTAACTAAATCTGCATGTTGGGTTTTAGAAATTAACATCCATAAATGTGATTGGTTTCCAAGAATAGAAAATTTCTAAAAATAGTATCTTCAAAAGTCAAAGAACACCGTTTTGAAAAACCATCATAGGAGTACTCAAAACTGTAACCAATTTCTAAAACTAGTAAGTTTCTAAAAATAGACACTTTCTCAAAATAGCAAAATCTCAAATTGGAAAATACCCTTTTAAAACAATCACCCTCCCATGGATGCTCCTAGTGTTTCATGTAACATGTATGCATGGGACACTTTCTAAAAGTAGAAAATTGTGTGCCCATAGCTGATCTCAAACTGAAACTGGTGTCTTTGAACCAATCGAAAGAAAACTTGGCCAAATTTTGAAAAACACCCTTTTGGAAACCCATCAAAAGGGGTACTCAAAATTGTAACCAATTTCAAAAAATAGTAAGTTTAAAAACAAACACTTTCCCAAAATAGCAAAAGCTCAAAATCAAAAAATACTTTTTTGAAACAATCACCTGCCCATGCATGCTCCTAGTGTTGCACGTAACATGCATATATAGGACACTTGCTAAAAGTAAAAAATTGTGTGCTCCCAGATGATCTCAAACTGAAAGTGATGTCTCTAAACCAATTTAAAGAAAACTTGTGACCTATGGTACCAACTCACGAACATGCCTAGTTTAACACTCAAATTTGATGGGAAAATCCGGGGTTAACAAGTAGGAGATCACATATAGCATCAAAAGAGTGTACTTGAAAGGGAGATTTCGATCAGTGTAAATGGCCACCCACTGAAGCAACCAAGAAGCCTTTGAATTTAGTGACCAAAGGGTAAAACAAATTGACATCTCCATTACACAATTTAGCCTTTTCATGGAATCCCAAGTACTATCCTTTAGACATCTTCCCACAACCAAGAATAAAAGCACAAATAAAAACAAGGAAGTTGCATTGAGACGTCAAAGAGCGTTGAAGAAATTATTTCCACATCCTAGAGTTCCAATGGAGGTTTATCATAATTTTTTAACTTTGTATCTTTAGAGGGTATATAAGTAAATCTAGACAACATGGACAATAAGGAGACCATAGATCTCATTGAATAGTTGAACTAACGCAATGGAGACATCAATCATCACTAGAATTTAGCCATTAAGCTATTATTATAGGAGGTCCTCATCTTTTTTTGTTCCACAAACCGGAGTTGGCACAGAACCTTCCATCATGTCAGTGATAAAAAAAGGGAGAAGGCAGAAGCATACAAGGTTATGGGGAAGTGTCTTTTCTAGAGTGGCTTACCTCTCATCATCACCAAAAACAATCCATTTTGGCAGCCGATGTGTGATGTCATTGTTGTTGTTGGCCCAATGTATAAAAGCGCTACCTATGAGGAGTTGTGGGGCCAATTCTTCAAGCAAAAAAGGAGGGCATCAACTCTAGATTGGTGGAGTTGAAGTAGTCATGGGAGGTCTCTGGATGCATAGTGATGTTTGATGGTTGGATAGATAGGAAGGGTAGGACCCTTCTCAATTTCTTGGTACATTGTCCTAGAGGTACCATGTTTATCAAATCAGTGAATGCAACGGCACATGTAAAAGATGAAGCATTGTTACGTGAGTTGATGGATGGGTTCATCCAGAAGATCGGCTCGTATAATGTGGTGCAAATCATAACAGATAACGGTAGGGTGCTTATGGAGAGGCACCGCTCATTGTATTGGACTCCATGCGTTGCACATTGTATTAATTTGATGCTCGAGGATATGGGGAAAATTTCCTTCATCAAGGAGGTGATTGATCAGGTTAGGAGCATCCCCAAGTTCATATATAATAGTGCTTTCGGTCTTAGCCTGATGAAGAGATGCACCAGAAACAGGGAGTTGAGGCATCCTGCAATCACACGTTTTGCCACTAACTTCATTACTCTTCAATCTTTGCTTCAATGTCAGTTTGAGTTGAAGCAAATGTTTGTCTATGATGAGTGGTGTGATTGTACATATAACAAGAGAGGATGGGAGAGCCATTGCTAGATTGGTGTACACTGACTCTTTTTAGGAAGGAGTGGAAGAAGTGTGCTCAGTTAGTGAACCTTTGGTAAAGGTTCCGAGATTGGTTGATAGTGATAAGCCCATAATGGCCTATTTGTATGAGGTCATGGATAGGGCCAAAGAAACTATCCAAGCTTATTATGTGGGCAAGGGTACCCCTAGGTTTAGTAGACAGATGATGTTATGGGATTTGATTGATAGTCGATGGACCGGGATCCTCCATCACCCGCAACAACACTTTTCCTCGACCCCGCATTTTCCTACAAATGAAACTTTGATTTTGATGGCAAGGTGATGGAATGGTTCCTTACTTGTCTTCAAAGGATGGTACTTGATGTCGAGATTCGCAGCATAATTAATCGCAAGATAGAGATGTATCGAGATGGTACTAGACTATTTGGCTTTGATGATGTTGTTCTTGAAAGGAGCAGTTTGATGCCAAGTAATTCATTAGAATTTAGAACTTTATATTTTAAAATTCAATTGTGTTTTATTTGAAAGTTTAATTATGTTTTTTTTATTTTCTATTTTTCACTGTAATGAAATGTAATTTAGTTATCTTTCTTTCTTATTAGTTGTAAGATGTTTGGTGGCAAAACTATGGTGCAAGGGCACAAAATTTATAGAAATTTGCCATCTGAATCCCAGTCAAACCCATAGGGCTTCGGGATGTGAGCACAATTGAAGTGTATTTGAAAAAAATACACTCAAAGAAACGTAACAGATTAGAACTTAGAACTTCAACATAGCACTTACATTTATTGTAATTTATGACCCTCTAATATATCATGACCCTCAAGACTCATTATGTTTTATGACCCTCTTACAGGTTGGAGTTCCCATGTCTCAATGACTTGGTGTATGTCCATTACAATCTCTGACTATGGATGAGGCAAATGGAGAGAACGTCGGATGTGGATGCCATTTCCTTACATAATATTGATGTATTGTCTAAGTGGAGGGTGGATTCTGAGGTGACTATCATGGAGGAGGCACATGTATGGTTAGAGGAGGAACAACAGCAGGAGTAAGAGGAGGAAGAGGAGTAGCTTGAAGACATCATGAAGGGTGATGTGCTAGCATCAACACCACCTTCTACACAAATTGATGTGCCTAGTTCTACACCCATCAGTCACCATCGGACATTTGATGCAGGGCTAGGGGCAGGGGCAGGCTTGGAAAATAGCCCATGACCTTTTCCCGTAAAAGGGGGAGAGGGCATTGATATCAGATAGGACATTGATATCAGATAGCTAGCTACTAGTTTTGTTTCTTTTGTCATTGTATATCTACCTCATGATGATGAGATACATTTATACATATGATGTCATTTTGTATTGATTCTTCACTTTTGAGTCCTTGATTGGACAACAATTAAGGTTCAGGATTCAATATCGACTTTGATGTATCATTTTTTATTTGGCATCCACTGCTTCATATATATCAGTGCTTTCTCCATATTTACTTGCCAGTTTGTTTATTTGATGTTGTTGTTGCTTTATATGTTTAAAATTTTGCAAAAAATGAATGCTTCATATATATGAGTGCTTTCTCCATATTTACTTGCCAGTTTGTTTATTTGATGTTGTTGTTGCTTTATATGTTTAAAATTTTGAAAAAAATGAATATATTTTATTTTTTTAGTGCTTGTCGTGGTTAACCGATTTTTTTGTCGATGTTTCCAAGAAGATGTTTTCTAGACCCTCGCCGATTTTTTTCCAATTGCAATGTTATCAACACTGCTTATAATCATATCCTGATATTGATGGAAACTCTCTTTGTAGTTGTATTTCCAACTCCATGAATGGCTTTTTGTTTACATACATATATATATAATGTCGTATCGTAAGCATATCATCTCCAAACTTTTTTTAAAAATCGTAGTATTTGTGTAAGATACCTACCTATCGTAGTATTAGAAGAGAGAAAGAATGGCTCTCGATCCAAGTCATCAATCACTGTGAGGAGATCGATTCATTGCTTGATGACAGTGTCCGAAGAATATCCCAAGCTAAGGGGGGCCTACCTCTGAAATCATGTGGGAAACCCTGGCTCGATGAGGTCCATCACTCCTAACATCCAAAGGTCAAAGGGAGAAATCTTTGAATTGAAAATTGGTTGCTCGAACAAACTTGGGGCGCAATGCTTTCTACACAATGAGTCTGGCTTTGGAACCTCCTAAAGCTAGTTTGTCTTGTGGTCTAGTGGGATTTGGAACTAGAAGTCCAAAAAATTCTCAAGGAGGTCACTCAACCCATCCAAGGAGGGAAGCGGAGGAGAAGTTGAAAGTCTCATTGATTCAATCTTTGAAGTGATCTGAAGTGCGCCTGTTGTTTACCGACACCAATGGATGTGAGAACAAGGAAGAAGGACATGATCCCTCTAATGGGATTGTTAGGAAGGACCACATCTATGCCCTAATTCCTCCCTAATGAAAATAACTAGGTATCTCTAGGCCAAAAAGTGAAAGGAGATGGAGAGGGAACCCTTCAATCCTCGGTAGAGACAATGAAACTGCCATCTACTTTAAAATTTATGGGGCATCTGAAAATGAGGTGCTCGTCCAACTCAGTCTCCTAAAGTGACAAAGCTTCCTCTCGAGACATATGTGGTGATTTGTCTCGAACTAAAGTCGATTGGAGCCCATTTTGAGTTGACCAAGGGGGATCTTGAGGGTATGCATCCAATATCTATGTTGATACTCACGTCTGACAATAAGATCATCCCTTAGTTGCATGAGTGCTGAAAATAAAATGTCATCTTAGTTCTAAGACCCTCGAGGGGGTGGGGCTCTAAGCAACCTAGAGGTTGGATGTGTACCCTGTAGATATTGTCCCTAATCTCCCGATTCATAGCTTGTTTAGAGTGCAGTGCTATCAGTCAAAATTGGACAGAATCAAAGGAAACATATAGGGACAGTTGTCACATCACACTGTCCCTCTCACTTCTATGCTAGTGCATGCTACCTTCAGGGGATATCCCTGATGATCTGAAATCCAAAAATTCCTCAAGTGAACCTGCAAAAGGCCTTGATTCTGCAAAGTACTCACTGAAATCTGCAAA
>JASDQU010411911.1:0-10451 GCA_032191745.1 Picea mariana | reverse complement strand
AATAGGGCACCATGACACCCCTGCCATACCTAAATTACGCAAACTTTATAAGGTCTTTGAGAATTTGTTTAATTTGAAAAGGGGGCTTTGATGCACATGTTTGGGTGATTCTCTTATTAGATGTGGCTTACTTGGCGTGACTCATATGACTTGTGGACCCTTGGAGGGCGTATTGTCTTTACAAGACCTTTCCCACAAGATGGAAGCTAGACCCCACGTTTGGGGCACCATTTGATGATGAGCGTTGCACCTTGATGATGGAGGAGGTTACCATTGCAAGCATCTTGGCATGGTTTGAGGATGAGACTCCACCCCTCTCCACTTGAACGTTGGCCTTTGGAGGCCTAGACGTCACCCTCCTAGCCCTTGATGTCACCTAGGGGCTAGGGTTTGATGGATCTGCAAATAAAGCTTGCTGGAAAATATTAAAAGTCACCTAAACAAGTTAGTTTTGGTTAGTGTATAATACAGAATTTTTTTACAATAAAAATCTGAACTTGGAAATTGTTGTTTAAGCAAGATTTAAATAATTATTTATGCAGAAAATAAGTAAATAGAAGGCTGAAAATTAAATCAAAAAATTATGTGAAGAAAAATGAGGCCTTTGGAGTCCACTCCTCCAAGCTTTGGCAACCTTAAATCTGTAAACCCTTGCTACACAATGAGGCAAGAAAGTGATATCTTTTAAAAGGCCTACAAAATACTTTGCAAACACTAATAAAAGCAAATCACATAAACTTATAGCAATACTAGCAAAATACTTTGCTTAGGGTTCTTCACGTAAAACAATGTGAGCAAAAATAAACAAAAATTTACAATATTACCTTAACCAAGAGAAATCACCATACAAGAGTAGCCAAAGAGTACCAAGAATACACCAAGAGATCCTCCAAAGTTTCACTTTATTGCTTCAAAAAATGGTTGCAATATTGCAGCAAGATTACATGAGAGAAATGAGGAGAAAGCAAGAGAGAGAGGGGAGAAATTTTGGCATAATAGAGTTGTTGTGAGACTTGATGTCAAAATGAGGAGAGGTGGCTTCCTTTTAAAGGAGAGAAAGAGGAGAGACCCCTCTTGGATGAATTACAAGTGTCACCCATCCAAGAGAGAGAGAACCAGTCAAGGGGGGTGAATTTTTAGGGTTTTGGGATGAGTTAGGGTTTAGGGTTGAGATGTGAGGGGGGAAAACCCCTTTTCTTGTGTTCAAACCTTTGACTAGGCTCTAAGGGGGGCACACTTAGGGTTTGAGACCTCATCCACCTTTAATTTTCACTTTTCCCTAAGTTCATGAAGAAGGGGGGCGCCCCTCTCACTAGGGAGACCCACTTTAAGTTGTTGATTTGACATGGGGGGTTCTTCTAAGTGGATTTTCACTTTTCCAACTTAGGAAATACATTAGAAAATATTTCCCCACTTATTTTCTTGACTTTAGACACTTTTACAATTTTTGGCTTTTTTACCTTAGCCAATTATTTGTTGATTTCTGACTGACTTGGACTCCTCATGGACAATGACCTAGCAAAACTTGTCCAATTGAGTTGAAACTTGGTCCAAGGGTGGAGGGGATCATAAGCCATTTGTTTTAAGTACTCACACCCCTATACAAAATCCAGAAGAACAATTTTTTTCCATTTTTTATCAAAATTAATTAAAATTTCAAATTTACAGAAAATTTTAATTATTAAAAAATCTTATCAAAACCTAATAGAATTCTGCAAGACTCTAGGAGATGTCTAACGTGGTCATTTACAACATATTTAGACCTTAGTCACCCACTGGGATCGATCATTAGAATTTCTTTCACCACTTTGGAGGATTATTGAGTGAAAAACTCAAGAGTAATTAAAATTGCTGAAAAGCAAGATTAATTACCTGAGAAAAAAAAACACTCGATGAAAGAAATTCCCGAATGATAAATTCCGAGACAACTAAATTATTAAAACTTGACCCATGCTAACATATTAAAAGATTATCCCACACAGGGGAGCGGACATTCTGTGGACACAGAAAGAAGTGTTGGGGGCATAATTGCCCTGCTGAGCCAAAAGTCTTCAACCTTGTCATGCCATAAGGCAAATATCTTCATGGTACATGACGTTGACACCTAGTTGAAATAGGTGGTCAACATCTAGCTCCACATGGGAACGTGTGCTCGATCTTTGGGAAGGAGAGCATGCGAGAACCTCAGAATCTGCAAAACAAAGTTCTCACCAATTCGCAATAACCAACATAAGTACATGTGCGAAAAGAATAAATAATAATCAAATAAATGAAATGATATTGACAATAATCAAATAAATGCAATGACTATACCACGAACTATATACATAAATTAAATAATGACAAAATTGAAAGAATCAAAGGAGAAGGGTTAGAGATACGTTACAAAGGGCGTCCCTTTGGACACCAAATGGCTCATCACTTGAAAAATAACTAGAGTTGTTGCCCATTCCTTGGGATGTTTATGGGCTCACCATCCAAGTGGTTGAGGTAGAAAGAATTCGGACCTGCTATTTTTCGGATCACATATGGACCCAACCATAAGTTGTCAAACTTTCCATGTTTGGTTGGTTTTTCTTTGCCTTTATCCCATAATAACATTATATCCCCAACTCTGAAATCCCTCTGTCTTGTTGATTTATCAAATGCCTTTTTAATCTTTTCTTGATTTTTACGACTTTGACCCTAAGCTTTTCTTTTGTTTCCATCCAACTCAATCATATGATTAATCCTGTTATGTACCGCATATTTTTCTGAAGTGAAATCCTGAAGTAACTCATATGCTGGAAGTTTGAGATGTATTGGCAATTTAACATCCAAACCATATACCAACTCAAATGGACTTTTCCCTGTTGAAGCCTTTTTTGTTATTCTATCTGCCCATAATGCATATTTGATTTTATTGTCCCATGACTTTTTGTTTTCCCCAACAATTTTCTTAACTATGGTCATTAGATTTTTATTACTTGACTTTGCTTGACCATTTCCCTGAGGATAATAATCCAATGAATGGGATAAGATAATACCATATTTGAAACAGAAAGAGGACATTTTTGTTGAGCAAAAGGCTTTTGCATTATCTGTTACTATCTTTGAAGGCACACCAAATCTAGTTATTATCTTATCTTCAAGGAAATCCATGATAACCTTTTCAGTTGTTGATTTAGTAGGGATGGCTTCAACCCACTTAGTGAAGTAATTTGTAGTTGTTAAGACCCATGAATAACCATTACTTGATTTATCATCTTTAAACTTTCCTATGAAGTCCAAACCCCACTGCTGAAAAGGGGCTTCAAGCACCACTACTTGTAAAGGGAGGGCAGCTAACTTCTGCTTTCCAGTGAAAAGCTGACAAGGCTCACATTTTCTTACAAGTTTATGGACATCTGAAAAGATTGTGGGCCAATAGTATCCAGCAAAGGAACCTTTTTAATTGATTCAATTCTTTCTGGATCTATCTTAACCCCATCTTTGGAAATTATGTGGCCCAAAAATTTTCCTTTTGTTACCTCAAAAACTGACTTAGTCGGATTTAAAGAAATTCCAAATTCCCTGCATCTTTCAAAAACCCGTTTCAAATGACTCATGTAACTCTTCCCATCTTTCGAAAACACTATTAAGTCATCCTGATAAATTTCAATGATTTTCCCAATCAATCCTCTAAAGGCATAATCCATAGCTCTTTGAAAAGTAGCTCCAGCATTAGATAAACCAAAAGCCATTCTTAGATATTCAAAGGTACCCCAAGGAGTAGTAAATGTAGTTTTATGCCTATCCTCTTCTTTGACCCTGATTTGATTATAACTAGAAAACCCATCAAACATTGAAATCATTCCAGAACTTGTTACCCTTTGTAATAATGTTTCCATCTTGAGAAAAGGATAGTTGTCCTTTGTGCACACAATGTTCAAGTTCTGAAATCTACACATAACCTGATTGAACCATTCTTCTTTCTAGCCACAACCAAATTTGAACACCATGAAGAATATCTTGTTTTGGCTATTATTTCGGCTGCTAACATTTTTTGCAACTCCTTTTGGACCAAAGGAGCTAACTTGGGATTAATTTGTCTCAACTTCTGTCTAAAGGGCTTTGTTTCTTCCTTCAAAGGAATGGTATGTTGAATTACATCCTCCCTATAGACCTTAAGCTCATCATAGGTAAAAGCCAAAACATCCCTATATTCTCTTAGTAATTTTATTATTTCTTCATTTTCTTCTTTAGGTGTGTTTTTTCCAACTTTCACCATTCTAGGCTCCTCATTAGTTCCAATGTTCACTTCTATATGATCCCCTGGTTTTATAGATGTTTCCTCCTTTGGTTTGTGACCATCTTGCCTATCAAAACGTTGTTCCTGTGCAACAAGGCTTCTAGGGACTGGGTTAATTTTCTGATCATTTTTTGTATAATTACACACCTCTTCTTGTTCACTAGTGTGGAAATCAGAAAATTCATGTATGTTGTTCAAGAACTTAATGACCTGCTTATCATCATCAAATATTTGTCAATGATCCACATTATCTGGAACCGAAGGCCTAAGTATGACTTCTACCTTAACGTTTCCATTAATTAAATCTTGGAAGAGTTGAAGAGTAGAAGCAACCACAGCATGCTCATCTGCTTTAAAATTCTAATCTCTAGGAATAGCAACAAGGTCTAAGGCATCAAAACTTTCCATGGTGTCCCATATTGCATTCCTATATCTTCTTAGCCTTTCCGATTTGCATGCAAATTTATTCTTAAGTTGAAGGATGACCAAATCTGAATCCCCTTTTATGTTCAAACATTTGATACCCATATCCTTGCAAAGTTCTAGACCAAGCAACAAAGCCTTATATTCAACTACATTATTAGTAGCATCAAATTCCAACCTATATGCAAACTTAAATTCTTGACCAGAAGGAGATTCAATGACTATGCCAACACCCTTCCCTGATCTAGAAAATGCACCATCAAAATGCATGTGCCACACTTCATTAATTCTTTCCTCTTTAGTTTCTTCTTCTATGGGCTCTAAAGAGTTAGACAAAATGGCATAATTCCAAAAGTCATCTTCTTTATACTTTAATTCATTCTTGGGATTCCTTGGGTCTTCTACATGATACCTCCTTTCCAATTCTTTGTTTAACCTAAACATGGCTCCATCTTGTGGGAATGGTGGCATAAGTTAAATCCATCTGTATATTACCCCCCAAATCTGCAGTTGTTTTCTTGAGAGCAACATACCCCAAGCATCAGGCACATCAATCACCACTATGTCCATTTCAATTAGAATATCAGAGAAGCCAGCCAAATGCAGTTGTAAGTTTTTTATCAAGCCATGCACCTCAATCATTTTACTATCCATGGCACAAATGTTATGGTAAGGTCTTGAAATCCTTAAATTTAACTGTTCCATTACTTTCTTAGTCATAACATTTGAACTTGCTCCTGAATCAAGCATGCAATTGTGAAGGAGATGGTTGTTCACAAGTAAAGAAAGGAAAAATGGTTGATTCTTTTCATTTCCCCTATCCCAATTTTGCAAAATTACAGGTGCATCTTGGTATGCTATAGCTTGTGGCTTGTCAATATTAATTTGAGGAGGATCTTCTATAGCCTTGAGTAGTTTCCCATTTTGAGATGGAATCTTCATAATTTTTGCTACAGGGATCAACGTTTTTGCATTATTCAACCATCCTCCTAAGTCAATATTTAATTATGCATTTGTAGGAACATTTTATTTAGGAGGGGAGGAGGTACCTTAGAAGCACTTGTTTGAGGTTTGTCTTGATTTTTGGTTCCATTCCTTTGATAAGTTAAACCTCTATATCTAGCCATTTTTGTCACTTGCTTGGGAGTAGGCTTAGGACCAAATTTTTCTGTTACTTTGTCCACAACTTCATTCATGCAATTTACCTCCCTACTATGCTCCATCAATTCCATCCATTCATTCATGCCCACATTATATTCACGACCAAACATATTAACTTGCTCATTTTCTGATTTGGAGGGCTCTCCTTCAACACAAATTTGAAGAAAGATTTGGCAAGTTGATTCTTCATGAAATCGCCCAGAAGGCCTACAATATGGGATAACTTGGTGGTCAACCAAGTTAGAAGACTCAAAAGGATTTGGGGGCCTTTGCTCTTGAGATGGAGGTTTCTTTTGCCACTTATCATTTGGCTTATGATGGGGTCTATTAGCTTGAGCCCTCTCCATGGCTACCAACCTATTTTGCATGGTTGTCATCTGATTAGGATGGTTAATTTCCATTTTCTTAATTAATTGGGTGAGTTCCTTAATGCCATCATTAGAAGATTCTTGATTTTCAACTTTCTTCTTCTTCTCCTCATTGGGTTTGGAAGAAGTTCCCCTTGAAAAACCAGGAAGATTTGACTTCCTAGCATCTTGCATATTCTTATCTATTTTGATCGCATACTTTTGTGCATCCTTTAGATTTGTTGGCTCTTTATCCCTTAACTGATATATGATTTCTCCCTCAAAGGCTTCCATATAATGAATTAAAATTGAGGCATCAGGAGGCTTAATAGTTTGAGGGAGACTTTTAACCAAGTCATTAAACCTCTTATTGAATTCTTCCATTGTTTCATTTTCTTTCTTTTGACTAGAGCTAAGGGCAGCCAATAAATGACGATCTTCCTTCTTATCACCCCATCTTTCCATGAAGACTTTCTAGATTTCCGCCAAGGTGCTGAATTTGTCATCATCCTGTTCCATGAACCAGTCTGTGACATCATCTTCCAAAGACAAGACAAAAAGCTTCATCTTGGTATCTTCATAGTATTGAGTATTACACCATCTACTGATGCACAAATTGAATTTTCTGATGTGAGAGTGGGCACTAATAGCGTTGTTTCCCTGAAAAATAGGTGATTTATCAATAGCTTTGTCAGGAAGAGGATGAGGATAACCTTGAATATTAGTAAAATTACATGGCTTATATTGGTCACCCATAGTTGTTGTAGGACTATTAGATACAAATAAGAAATGTATATCAGAGATTGCTTCTTCCCCAAGACTTTCAAGGAGCCTACGAGGAGCTAATTTGTTTATTCTCCTCCTATAAACCTTTTCGGGTTCAGGAAGGGAATAAACCAACCCTTGCGGGTTTCTCCTGGTAGGATACCTCAAAGAATGATCAAATGGAGTCGCCACTTGGAGATTAAGCAATGTCTAATAACAAATTTTAAGTTGTAAAAAATTAAGGGAAAATTTTATTACAGGGCAAAAGAGGGGTAAATTTTATTTACTTTGCCAAAATAAAACTTTAAACACTAGCCATCACGATATTGCAGTATGGCATAGCCACTCACATGCAAGGTGTGGGCAAACAATAAATAAATAGCATAAAAATAAACATGAACAAACTTAGCCACACAACTTTGGCACAATGTAGAGGACAAAGCCTACCGATTTTGTGACAAAGGTGGATAAAAAAAATTAAACTACTTTACAAGCCTCACAACTATGGCACAAGGTGGAAGACAAAGCCTACCGATTTTGTGACCAAGGTGGGCAAACAAATTAATGCAAAAATCAGAAAATTACTTCCAATCCTAGCCGGCACGATTTTCCAAGGATGACAAAGCCAATCACATGCAAGGTGTGGGCAAAAATTTAAAACTAAATTACAGATTATGAACTTGGAAAATAAATGGAGAATGCAAGCCCAAGAGACTCCCTTGGGCTGCTTACAATGACTTTAAAAAGCAAGAGAAAGAAAGGGGTTTTGCACCAAAGCTTGTAGATGCTTTCTTGAGCCTTTAGTGGCCAAACTTGGGCAGCACCTCCCCTTTTACTGGTAAAAACCTGCATATAACAGCAAATAAAGCTGGCTGAAAAATGTTAAAAGTCACCTAAACAAGTTAGTTTTGGTTAGTGTATAATACAGAAATTTTTTACAATAAAAATCTGAACTTGGAAATTGATTTTTAAGCAAGATTTAAATGATTATTTATGCAGAAAATAAGTAAATATAAGGCTGAAAGTTAAATCAGAAAATTATGTGAAGAAAAATGAAGCCTTTGGAGTCCACTCCTCCAAGCTTTGGCAACCTATAAATCTATAAACCCTAGCTACACAATGAGGCAAGAAGGTGAGATCTTTTAAAAGGCCTACAAAATAATTTGCAAACACTAATAAAAGCAAATCACATAAACCTATAGCAATACTACTACAGATTTATCCCTAGTAAAATACTTTGCTTAGGGTTCTTCAAGTAAAACAATGTGAGCAAAAATAAACAAAAATTTACAATATTACCTTAACTAAGAGAAAACACCATACAAGAGTAGCCAAAGAGTACCAAGAATACACCAAGAGAACACTAAGAGATCCTCAAAAGCTTCACTTTATTGCTTCAAAAAATGGCTGCAATATTGCAACAAGATTACATGAGAGAAATGAGGAGAAAGCAAGAGAGAGAGGGGAGCAATTTTGGCATAATAGAGTTGTTGTGAGACTTGATGTCAAAATGAGGAGAGGGGGTTTTTTTTTAAAGGAGGGAAAGAGGAGAGACCCCTCTTGGATGAGTTACAAGTGTCACCCATCCAAGAGAGAGAGAACCAGTCAAGGGGGGCGCACTTTTAGGGTTTTGGGATGAGTTAGGGTTTGAAGGGTGAGATGTGAGGGGGGAAAACCCCTTTTCTTGTGTTTAAACCTTTGACTAGGCTCTAAGGGGGGCGCACTTAGGGTTTGAGGCCTCCTCCACCTTTAATTTTCACTTTTCCCTAAGTTCATGAAGAAAGGGGGCACCCCTCTCACTAGGGAGACCCACTTTAAGTTGTTGATTTAACATGGGGGGTTCTTCTAAGTGGATTTTCACTTTTCCAACTTAGGAAATACATTAGAAAACATTTCCCCACTTCTTTTCTTGACTTTAGACACTTTTACAATTTTTTACTTTTTTACCTTAGCAAATTATTTGTTGATTTATGACTGACATGGACTCCTCATGGACAATGACCTAGCAAAACTTGTCCAAACCAAGAGTGTAGGGAGTCATAAGCCATTTGTTTTGAGTACTCACACCCCTATACAAAATCCAGAAGGACCAATTTTTTACATTTTTCATCAAAATTAATTAAAACTTTCAATTTACGGAAAATTTTAATTATTAAAAAATCTTATCAAAACCTAACTGAATTCTGCAAGACTCTAGGAGATGTCTAACATGGTCGTTTACAACATCTTTAGACCTTAATCACCCACTGGGATAGATCATTAGAACGCCTTTCACCACTTTGGAAAATTATTGAGTGAAAAACTAAGAGTAATTAAAATCGTTGAAAAGCATGATTAATTACCTAAGTTAAAAAAACACTTGTTGAAAGGAATTCCCTAATGATAAAGTCCTAGGCAACTAAATTATTAAAACTTGACCCATGCTAAGTTCTAACATATTACAAAATTATCCCACGCATGGGAGCGGATATTCCGTGGACACAGAAAGAAGTGTTGGGGGCATAATTGTCCTGCTGAGCCAAAAGTCTTCAACCTTGTCATGCCATAAGACAAATATCTTCATGGTACATGACGTTGACACCTAGTTGAAATAGGTGGTCAACAGACTCCATAGCCCTAAGGCACTAATCATTTAAGCTCGCCTGTGGTGAAAGTGATCAAACAACTCTCTATTCTCAATCTCTCAAGATTTCTACTAACTTTTCTAACCCTAACTTAAGCTAATTCACTAACATACTTTCTGTTGTTGCAAAAGTTTGCTACAACCATCCTAACATACACTAATTTGCTGCATACATTGCTGTAATAGTGGTCAAACATACTCAGAAATTGCATATAATAATTGGTTAATGTTCTATTGAGTAAATGCTAAGTTCTGATGGTAAATTGTTGCAATTCTGAAGTGTAATTTTTGTTGCTGTTACAATTTATCTATTGTTGTTGTACTGTTTGTAATTGCTGCAATTTTACAACAGCCATAGCATCTTTCACTGTCTATTGTCTTTAGAAGGTATCACTTGCATACTTGTACTTGGAAATCATTATATACATGCTATAAGCGTTCTTGTTCCTGGAAAGTACATACGAGCTTCATACCTCTTTTCCCTTTGACCTAGTCTTTGACTCATGTGATCAAGAGAGGGGGCGGTAGGCTTGGCTATCAAACTTGCTACTTTGATCCCTTGAGGTCACCAGGGAAGCCCCCTTGTGGTGGACCTCCTCCATCACTAAAACGAGGGGATTTCTTACTAAGGTGACAATGGTAGGATTTCCTATAGTTATGCAAGATTTGGTGACCTTGTATTGGGCTTTGCACAACTACAAATCCTGCGATAACAGGGCCTAAAAGAGTACCCTTAGAGAGAACAACAACCAGTCGATTTTTGTCTACCACATTGGCCTTCTTGGGGATCACTTTGTAGCATGCTCGCTCACCTAGCTAGGGGTGATTGCTCACCTAGCTAGGGGTGCTAGGGTTCGTGTCA
>JASDQU010411909.1:14423-24930 GCA_032191745.1 Picea mariana | reverse complement strand
AGATCTGTCTCAAATGGATCACCCTACTCCCTAGCACACTCTCCCAACCTCTAAGATGAAACACAAACTCACTGCTACTCAGTCGGAACCTCGAATGGATACTCAGACCTCCATGCACTGCAAACTGACAAACTGGCATGATCTGGGAGATTTACCTATTGGAATCTAATGATAACTGTCTCTACTGGTGCACCTTGACTCCTTCTCAAATTAGTTGGAAGGAATCCGTCTTCCCCTGACTGGTTGGGCCTAGCGACTCTCAATTGCTGCAAAACTCTCCCCAAAACCTCACGCTGCAACAGGCAAATCTGTGCCCTAGTTGATATTGGACTTCTCTGTTGATATAATCTGATCGTGTAGCTCGATGAAGAACCTGTGTGGTCCTCTTGACGTACTAGGGTGTGTCTTTCAACATCGAATTTTGTCAATGGCGATGGTTTCATCCGGAAGGCCACCAAAGAAGAAGGAAGTCGCCTCACTCCTCACTAGGTTCTAATTTCCAATTCACAATCTGCAATAATGAGAGAGAATATGAGCCCCTATCTTTCTTTTATACCCCTTTTCACCTTTTTCCCTTCAAGTGACTTTTAATTCATCTTTAATATTTTCTCTTAAAATCACTTTATTAATTTAATGAACCTTTTTACTCCAAAAAGTGATTAATTCGCCTTTATGATTTCTCTGGCCATTGAAAGTCACTTTTCATCATCCCATCTTGTAGATATTTTCGCCTCGGTTCCAATGAGCTATTACACTAAGGTATTTCTCCAAGAAGCAAGCTCCAAATAATACCTTTAGTGTAATTAATTAAAATATGCCCATTAATAACCCCGTTTTACGAAAATCGTCGGAATGCAACAGAACCAAGAACAAGCCGTGCAGAAATGATCCTGATGATGAATAATGGTAAATAAACTAAGTTGGGCCCCATAAAACTCATCCAAACCCTCCGAGTGTTAAATTTGGCAGCATCGACAATCATTCTCCAATGAGAGGCCATATGGGCCACCCTGAGGCTAGCCAGGGATATTTGGAGAATCAACCAGTTTTGTGAGGTATTGACAAAAGCCAGGGGGAACGTACAACCTCTGTGAGTCAAACCAAAAGTTAGGACGAACGAGATGCTATGTAAGTCTAATGCAAAAGTCAAGGGGAACATACAACCTCTGTGAGCATAGACAGTCTAGTGCAAAAGTTAGGAGGAACGTACAACCTTTGTGAGCATATACAGACTAGTGCAAAAGTCAGGGGGAACGTACAACCTCTGTGAGCATAGTCAAGCCTTGTGAGCCATGAGCAAAAGTCAAGGCATCTAGCAAAAGTTAGGTTGAATATAAAATTCCTATGAGCTAGAAACAAACGATATTCCTAATATTGCAAATGATATAAATGTATTGATCTAGTGCGTTGGCACTTGTAATATTATCCACCATGAAGAGAAATTCGAATTGCCTTGTAAAGAGTTGAGTTGTAGAAGTCAAAGTTGCATGTCTAAGTCAAAGACAATGTTGTCAATTTTCACATGTTGCATGCATGCATGCCATGCATGTCTAGTTGCATGTTGCATGCATGCATGACATGAGCATGCTAAGTTAGTACGCATGCATGCCAAGTCAAGGGTGAGTTGTAACTGAAGTCTCAAGTCTAGTTCTATTTTCGAACTAAAGTGTGAAGTTGACTTATGTCAAGCATGCCTTCTATCTCTAACTCGAGCCATCTACTTCTCCTATTCATGCCTTTATAAGCAAAGGTCGACCCCTCTCTTCCATATAGTTTATATGCAGGCTAAGGGTGAAGCATATGCAGGCGCATATCAGTGAGACAGAGGCAGCATATCAAAGGAGCATACCAGTGTTGTAGAGGCACATATAGAGGCAGCATATTAGTGCTGTAGAGGTAGCATATCGGTGCTGTAGAGGCGCATATAGAGGCAACAAACAGTGCTGTAGAGACAACATACAGAGGCAGAATTTCAATGCTGTATATCAACATATAGAGGCAACACAATAGAGGCGCATATCAATGCTATACATCAACATATAGAGGCAACACAATAGAGGCGTATATTAGTGCTGTAGATCAACATACAGAGGCGACATATCAAAGGTGTATATCAACACAATAGAGGCGCATATCAGTGCTGTAGATCAACATACAGAGGCAGCATATTAGAGGTGTATATCAGCACAATAGAGGCGTATATCAGTGCTATAGATCAACATTTAGAGGCAACATATCAGGGGTGCATATCAGTCAATTAGAGGCAACTTCAACAACCCATATCAGAGCTGATATATCTCAGTCTTTGAAAGCAACTCAGATACATCTATATCAACAAGGTCTCTTAGCAGCTGTCTCAGGCCCCTCCTGTTCCTTCCTCTTCTTCTTCTTCTCAGGACATTGAGAAGCAAGATGCCCCAACTGGTTACAACAGTAACATTTGACTTTACTCAATTCCCTCCCGGAATTTCCTTTCTTCTTGCTCTTTGTAGCAAGAGCAACATTCTCCTCAGCTCTGTCTTCCTTCTGTCCACTGCTATGAGATCCCTCCTGGATCTCCACCTGAGTGAAATCATCCCACAATTTACTCCAATTTGGAAGATGCTCATGACCCACCACACACTTCACGAAGACTTCCCATTCCTTGGTGAAGCCTTTTAAGGCTATCCTCACCAACTCTAAATCCGATATGACCTCCCCAACTGTAGCCAACTCATCTTTCACTCGAGCTACCCTGGTAAGATAAGAAGACACACTCTCCCCCTTACCCATCTTGGTATTATGCAATTTATCCTTCAAGGCCATCTTCCGGTTTTCATTCTTCGCCTCAAATAAATTTTTAAGTGCATCCCACATCTCTTTGGTTGTTTTCTTCTCAGCCAAGTGTGGAATAAGGTGGTCCTTCACCCCATCCAGAATAATCCTCTGAGCTTTGGCCTCCTTTACTTCATGCAAATCCAAAGCAACAGGATCTGTTGTGGGAGTCACAACAACAGAACTGGCATAGCTCCAAATCTTGTTCTCTTTGAGAACAATTGACATCTAGACCTTCCACTGCAAATAGTTGGAAATGCCATCCAACCAATCCTCAAATCTAATGCATGCAGCCATATTCCCTATCACTATTCAAAGGAAAACAAACAACAGATTTCCCCCCTTCAAACTTGCCCAAAAATCTCACTACTCACTGTCACTCAGAGCCCAAGCTTTGATACCATGTAGAAATTTAAATGACAAAATCAGCTTATAAAAAGTTCTGTCATACACTTAGCAACCTAGAGATAACTTTCTTCTATGAACTCTGAAATGTCTAAACCCACATTCAGAAATTAGCATAAGCAGAAATACACATTGCTAAGCAATTTATGTCGCGGAATAAACACAATGAACAACAACCATTCAACTCAGAAAAACTCAGAAATTTAGGCAATGCCAGGGAAAACTCCAATGTGGGGAAACCCAATGAGAGAGAGAGATTTATATTGCTTCAGGAAAGTACATATCAGCAGCAACAATACAATTTCCAACAAGAGAAAAATACCTTACAACACCYAAAAACTGTCCCAAATTTCTACCTTGGAAAACRTGCCCAGAAATGGCTATACGRCCTGTGCGACCCAGTTGAACATCACCCAAAAACAATGCCAAATCCGTACTRTACGAACAACACCWGAACTGTCCTCTTCACCAACAAAAAAAACTGAAAAAGTTGCCTCGATTTTCGTGCCCTCCTAACCTATTRTACAAACTGTATAGTATGGTCCTCTTTTTCAGCCAACAACTACRACAATCTTCACTTCAGAAATTTCTTGGGAAACGTGCCCACTCTCTCTTGGGAAATGCACCCTCCTTGCTGCCCTCACTTTCCTCTCTCAACCTATCTCAAAAATCTCTTAAACTCTTCACAATGTGTCTTKCACACTACCCAATGCATTCTCTTATAATCTGAAAGTGACCCTTCACCTTCTCCAACCCTAGATCTAATGGTCAAGATCTAATCTTKCCTTTACAAGATCAAGGGACACGATTCATTCATTCCAAAATAAATCACTTTAAAATATTAAAGTACATTTTCACTTTATAACATAAGTGCACTTTATGAAATAAAGTCACTTTAATATTAGAAGGTACACTTTATTAAAAAGTCACTTTCATAAAAGAACCACTTTATCACAACTTTATAAAAACCCATTACAAAGTCAAGTGTCTAGTAGTGTAGGTACAAGGTTACTTCTGCATACAAGACAAACATGCTGAGTACCTCCCGAGCTAAAAAGCTAACACAAACATCCCCATGAGCGACTTCTTTGGGTTGAGCGAAATGCCCAACTACCTGCACCTGTCAAACATAACACACAAATGGGAAATATGGTCAGATCTCTTTTTAGAATAAACCGTTATATCATTCTGATAAACAACTATGAATTTAAATAAAAAGTCTTTGAAAGCATGATCCATAGCTCGCTGGAATGTTGCACCAGCATTCATCAAGCCAAAGGGCATCCTGATGTACGAATAAGTGCCCCAAGGTGTAATAAAAGTAGTCTTATGACGATCTTTCGCAACCACTGCAATCTAGTTGTAACCTGAAAATCCATCAAGCATGGACATCATCTCTGAACCTGTAACTGTCTGCAATATGTGGTCCATACTGGGCAAAGGGTAATTATCTTTCAAGCAGGCTGTATTCAGGTTCCTAAAGTCAATGCACACTATGTTCTCCCCACTTTTCTTCCTCACTGGCACACAATTTGAAACCCATTCAAAATATCTAATCTGCTCAATGATTTTCGCTTCATACAACTTTTGTAGTTTTTTCTAAATGGTAGGGGCTACTTTGGGGTTCATAAATCTGAGCCTCTGTCTGAAGGGTTTGGCATCCATTCTAAGAGGGATCTCATGGTTAAGGACGTTTTGGTCAACGATTTTCAGCTCGTCATAAGACCACGCAAACAGATCCTTGTACTCACGAACCAACTCGACGATTTCCTTTCTTTCCTTTTCTGTGCATGCTTTTCCTATCTTGATGTAGTGTGGAGAATCCTCAAAACCAATGTTGATGTCGTCAACCTGCATGGAAAAATTGGCTTTATTAGTTTTTTCGGCTTTATTCAAAATCTATCCGATCTATCAAATATACTCTCAAGTGGAACTAAACCAACAGTAATATGGTTAGATCTCAACTGAATCAATGGAACTTCCTTCCAATCTTGCACTTCATCAATCAAAACATCAGAAAATTCCTTCTCACAATGCATAAAGTTCAAAATCTGCTCTTCATCTTCAAAAACTTGCAGGGCAGTAATGTTATCAAGGACATGTGGGCGAAAAGAGACCTCAACTAGATGTGGGATATAGGGATTAGTAATATAGGGCTGAAATAAAGTGGCTGTCCTAGCAAGCGAATCAACATCCTTATTAATTCCTCTATCAATATGGGTAATGTTAAATGCATCAAATAGCTCAATCTCATCCCATATTGCATTTTTGCACCTTTTCATGCGTGGATGTCTTGCTTCACATTCTTTGCGTACCTGTTTCATGATCAACTTAGAATCTCCTTCTACTCTAAGGCACTTCAATCCCATCTTCCTTGCTTTCTTCAAACCTAACAAAAGGACCTCATACTCGGCCATGTTGTTAGTACAAGGGAACTCCAAACGGTAAGAAAAAGGATAAATCATGTCATTAGGTGAAGTGAATAAAATACCTGCACCAGATGCAATATAAGAACTCGAACCATCAAATTGCATAAGCCATACCTGATGTGGCTCATATTTTGGGACAACAGGAATAGGAGGATCTACATCATCTGTGAGCATGTAATTACCTAGATCTCCTTCCTCAGCTTCTGGTTTTTTGATGTCAGGGTACATGAGGTCATTGTCCCCTATTCTTGGGTCTTCTACGTTATGAAACATCTTTTGTTCTTTGAATACACGAACCTTGAAGTTGTCTTCTACATGAATATCAACATATGTCAAATCCATCTGCAAGGTTCCTCCCACATCTGCACACCATTTGCGGGATAAAAGCATGCCCCATCGAGTAGGGTAGTCAATAGTCACTACATCCATAACCATGCACCTCCGTGGACATGCAAGCAAACAAAATTGCATGTCTTTAATAATACCAAGACATGCAACTTCCCTAGCATCCATAGCTCTGACATTTCTATAGGGCCTAGTTATCTGCAAGCCTAACTGATTCATCACTTCTAATGTCATGATATTATTTGAGGCCCCTGAATCAAGCATGCAGTTCCTCAAAAGTAAACCATTAATGATTAATCTACAATGTCATATAGAAAGGCATGTGAGATTTCTCTTGCCTATTTGTCCCTAGGAAAATTTTAGGAGTATCATCATTGAGATTCGCTTCATCTAAAGGAAAGCCTATGAATTTGGAAATAGACTGCTGATAACTAGGATGTTTAGCCAATTCTTTGAGGGGATCTGATGAAGAAGGATCCCTAACAGTTTGGGGATATTTGGCTATGTTCCTCCTAACAAACTGCTTTTGAAGTTCCTCTAGCCTAGCCATGTGAATCTCTTTAGTTCTTTGTATCTCCTCCTTCCTAGCAGGCCATGCAACAAGTGAATCTAAGGTGGATTTGGCTTCTTTATGGACAGTAGAATCAATCTGAAACACACCCCTATTGTGAGATTGGATTTCCGAGGAAGGGGCGTACGGGTAGTCTTGAGAGTCCTTCAAATCCTCATGGAATTCTCCCGCCATATTGACCATGTTATTCTCATGACTATCTGACCCTAAGAAGACATGTGCATATTGGGCAAATAGTTGACAAGTTTCTTCAGGATGAGGCATGTCACAAGCTCTACAGTAGGGGTTTGAATCATGTGAATTTTGCTCAACAAAGTTCGCCCCAGGGCTAGGATTGGGATTTTTTTAGGTTTTCAAAGTTGGTATGGGCTTGGAAATTTCTCCTATGTTGATTGAATGGCCTTTGGGATGAAGAGGGTTGATGTGAGGACTTGTCTTGGATACTAAGTTTTTGAACTAAGTCTTGTAGCAAGCTTACAACTTGAGGGTTGCTAGATAGGTCTTCCTCCTCTTTCTTAGGTTCTTTCTTGGGCTCTAAAAAAGGCTAGGCAAGTGATTGAGAAAGGGCTTGTGAGGTTTTCCTGCCCTGTGGATCTAGCAATTCTTGCAATGGTATTTTGGCTTGATTGGCAGTGGCAAAGCTCCCTCCAAATCTTGTGGCTCCTTCTGCTTCAAGAAAACACCAAACAATCCATCAAATTGTTCAATGTAAAAAATCAAAGCACTTGCAGGATTAGGTCTAACAATTTGTGGAATTTTATTGTAAGATTTCATGAAACGTGAATGAAATTCCTCCATAGATTCATTTTCATTCTTTTTAATCAAGGAAAAAGACTTAAGTATAAAAGCATTGTCCTGTTTGTGGGACCTTTTGTCCATGAATTTGTCATGAAAGGTGATCCAACCATCAATGTTGTTTGCTGCCAATGCCTTGTACTAGTCTCTTGCGTCCAAGGTCAACGATTGTGCAAATAACCTCATGACAACATCCTCTTCAGTTATGCCCAAGTTCTTCGAAAACTCCAAAAAGGCCTTAATATGGGATTCTGCAATGATAGCATTATTCCCAACAAATTTAGGCATGTGTTTTCCATAATTTCTAGCAGGTAGGGCATTCAAAGGGTTCACTACATTAGCCAAATTCAAGGGTGCATAAAGATTGATAGTGAATGCAACCCTAGGTGGATTAGTTTGGTTTGGTTGATTTACTCCTGCCATTGGAAAGATTGGTACAAGTGAAGGATTTACTTGTGCAACAAGGGTAGGAGTAGGAGTTTGTGTAGAAGAGGAAGATGATGAAGTACGTGAGTCTATTGAGGGGAATAGTGAGGTAGGGTTTAATCTGGATGATTTGCGTAAAATCCTCAGTGGAGTCGCTCCATATCCTCTTAGAGTCGCCAGGTGAATTAATTCACCAAAATGTCATCTACCAGGGATTAAGATTTCTCCCCGGCAACGACACCAATTTGTTAAGGCTAAATCTGACACCCTAGGTTTCAAGTCAACTGTAGTATTGAGGGAATCAAACCTAGACTTAATTTATGGGTTTCTATCCTAAGGTCACAATGATTTCACACCTCTCGTTTTGGTTTGGTGCATGCCAATCACAGGTAGACAACCCTAAGGATGTGCTGCTTGATAGATAGGATTAAACTTGCAAAACCACAAATCAAACAACGCACAACAAGGGGGCTTTGAATGAGGGTTAGTTGACCTCACCCAAAACCTGCATAAAACAATTAAAGGTGAATTTTTTGGTGGAAAACTCAAGCAGAGCGAACTATTGGAAGGAAAAGGAGAGAAAATCAGCAAGAAAATAACGCTCCAATGGTGCCAAAACGACCCCCACTGAAGGATTAGCTCCAAACACATGCAATAATTTAGAAGTCAATTGGAACAAGAAGAATTTAGGCCAAAAACAACACATAAAACTCTTTATTCATGTCAAATCAGAGGAATGGCTCCATCATAGAGAAAAGCCATGAACTGTTACAATGATCTCCAAAGAACTGAGAATCCAGAGCTAGAATTGAGAGAGAAATGAGAATGAGAGAGTATAGCGCTACTGCAATAGAGTGATCAACCTCCCAACTATGGAGGAATGCTGAATATATAGCTCACTGAAGAAGGAATTCACCTTGCTCTTTCCAAACTGGGAAAAGGGTCAACCAATAATCATCATCCAAGTGGACCCCTGTCCATCTACCATGTGTCACTGCATGGATACTTGCTAAAACTGGTGGAGCGAACTTTTCCAAGCTTTCTGGTCAAATCTGGGGGAAATTTGGAGAAGAATGGAGGTGGAATGAGTCAATTCTGTTGAGTAATGAAGGAGATATGAGCAAAAATGTGAGAAGGGCGCACCTTTGGACTAAAATAGGCCATTAATTCATGAATTAGGGGAGATAGGGCGAATTAGTGAGAGAGGAGAGGAAAGGGAAAGAAAGGGGAAAGTAGGAAAGGTGAAAAGCTAAAGCAAAAGCTGAGAAAGGGATAAAGCAGGAAAGTTTGGGAAAACAGGGAAAAGCTAAAAACAGAAAGCAGAAAACGCTGGGAAAAGCTAAAAGCTGCTTTTAAGGCGCCTTTGACTTGAAAACTTTCTCGCATTAATTTACCTTTATTTAGCATGTGTTGCGTGAACTTATGGGCCCAATTTTAGGAGAAAATTTACCAAATTTTATGAGTGTGGGCCCCACATGGGTCGCCACCTCATCCTGCCACATCATCACTTGTGCCACCTCATCACTGAAAAAACAAACTTGTCCAAATACCCTTGAGTTTATACACATTGGAAGCAGAAATTGACAAGGAGTAAGAATACGCTGTCAAATAACTGATATGAGGGGTCTATAATATCATCATGGGCAAGAAGTGTCCCAAAATACCACAAGTCTCTCACACTTTGCCTGAAACTGATAGCTCATCCTGAAATAACCGAGAAAAACACTGGAACAAGCTCTGAACTCAACTCATGTAAGTAACCATCTTCTAACTGACAAGAATAAGAACCAATGTGCCTGCAAGATCTCTGAATGATAGCCCTGTGCTGTCCGGAGGAACCTGTGAATGCYAGCCTGAAAGGATAGATTGGCCTTTGACCATCAAAATCTCAAAGGTGAGATTTTGGGGTCAACAGGGTCCCACAAACCACTCAAGGGGAAATCTGCTGCAAGCCTAAACCTAAGGCTGAGATAAAAAAATGCTGACTGGGTTAATTAAGGTGTCCCACAGCTGGCCTAGGACAGTAGGCACAGCTGAGACACCAACTGAGCTAAAACTAACATACAGAGGCTTAACAACTCGGGGATGAAGCACTTGGATCTGATACTTGCATGGTTTCCTACCTTGTTCAATTTCTAATTCATTATCCACTGTCCTTTTTATATGTTAGATTACCCTTTGTCTTACTAAAAGCAGTCCTGCAGTCAAATCAACATAGACATCTAGATCAAGTTACCATCAGCTCGATTATTCTTGAATTCTGCATCAATGACTAGAAACAGACTAACTCTAAACAAGTATGGGGAACCGGAAGCATCGTAAAGGTTGTGACTTCAGAGGCAGCAATGTGCTTTGATGCCATTCTCCAGAGCCCAATTGCCTTCTTGTTGGACATAAATAATTTTTTTTTGTCTGATTTTATCTAGCTACTTTTATATATTTTATAGGAGTAGCCTATGCACTCCTGCTTTGTATTCCACACTGTTGCACTTAGCAGTCCCTTTGACCTATTTGTGGTCATCTTGTTGGACATTAATAAAATATCTTATCTTATCTTATCTTAATGTCCTTTGTTCAGCTATCTTCTTGTCACTCTTTCCGAGCAGAGAAAAATCTGGTGGCTTTCAGATGATCAAGATAAAGCTTACTATTGAAGGAGAGACATCTTCACTGTTATTTAGTCTAGATTACATTTTTAGAGGGATCAATCACTGGTGTTATC
>JASDQU010411908.1:0-10451 GCA_032191745.1 Picea mariana | reverse complement strand
GTAACCTTAACCAACCACTTTAGAGCTGGGATCTAGCCCTTCCAGCTCCAGAGAGGGATCTCTCTGTATGATTTAGCTTTGTTTTATTTTCAGATATTAGGCTAGTTAAAGGAATCGTTGGTTTTGTTGTAAAGGGTTTGTAAAGTTGGTTGAGACAAACTACACATCCATTGGGCTATGGGGTCTATTTTAAATCAAATCCGAGAAATAACCAGAAACGCTAAAGAAGTTTTCCACAGGGCGAGGTAATACATTCACTGGATCTTTAATATTTAAAATGATGAATGGAAGAACAGATGAGGAAAATAACTTCAACTAACAAGCAGTTAAAAATTTCTTAATTGAAGATATTTAGAAGATAAACATTTAAATCTCTAGAATCGGAAACAGGGTATCAGAGATAAATCCTGCAACATAACGCTATTCATAGAGATTAGATTCAGACAACAAAATGAAATACAGAGAAAGAAACATCAACTCAGAGAATCACATCACCAGTGAACATACGCAAGAATCTTGTAAAATGCCTCTTCTTTATTAATGGTGGATCCCTTCAAAAATGATACAGCTCGATAGCAATCGGGTGTGAAAATCAACAACCCTCAATACATCGAAAAATGGAGTATTTATAAAACAAAATACATACGCTCCTGTCATAACTGATCAGGACGTGCTCATACTATTTTTAGACTAACTATCTTAACTAATCAAAACTGCTTTGATGACTCATTACAACTGTTTACTGAATTTCAGGGGTAGGCCATTGGCGAGGTGCCTTCGCAACCTCTGCTGACAGGACAGCTGACTGGAAGCGACATCTCATCTACTAATCTAGTATATCACACAGTTCTTCCCATCTGATATGACCTGGCACTGTGATTTTAAGCAATCTCCGGTACACTTCGTCCATGTCTGTGTACTTAGCAAATGTAGGCTTGATGACGAAAATGTGCTTGATTTCATGTTGGATACTAATATCCAACTGCAAGGCATCCATGAATGCTCTTCCTGTGATGCTTCCTTGTATTCCTGCAAACTTAGAACTGTACTTGGACACTTCGATCAGCCTTTTCTTATAATCAGGGAGCGTCATCAATTTGTCATTTATGACCTTCATATCTGGCAGGCCCTTCCTGTGCAGAGCATCTATCTTGTGGAAAAACTTCTGCACTCCTTGATCCATGACTTGGATCTTCTCCTCAAGCTGAAGCATGAGACCTCTTTTGGTCAGAACTCTTTTCACTTCCAATATGGTTTCTATCCTGTCCTCAATTTTCAATTCTTCGAGTTCTTCCCGGATCTTAGAATTCAGGAACCTTATGATTTCGTTAGCTTGGGCTGGCATGTCTCCCAGTTCCATTCTGATTTTCTCTACAGCCTGTTTTCTCCTCTCGAGCAACTCATTCTGTTCAAACATGATTTGAACCATTGGCCATATTTCATTAAGGGACTTAGAAATATCCGTCCACACAAGTTCTTTAACCTCATCTAGGGTATTTCCTGCCATAGTCTATTTCTGGAGCTGCTGCAACTCCTTTTTGATCTGCTCATTCACCTGCTTCTCCTTGGACAGACTCATCTGAAAAGAAGTCTTTAGGTCTTGGAGGTTCTCCAATTCTTTCTTAAGCCTACCGATTTCTGGCTCTTGCAGGTTCATTCTTTACATAGACTTGGCCATGTTTGTTGCTCCTTCTGGTAGGGGTACTGCTGTTGCAGATGGAACGATTGTCATTGTTGGTGTAACAATTGGGATAGCACTCAATGGAATGCCTTCCATTGGCTTTGCCTGTTCTTTCTCCTTGAGCAGTCTCTCCATCTCTGCTTCCATCTCCTTTAACTGCGCATTCTTCTCCAGGAGTAATTTCAGCATCTCATCCTTTTCGCCTTCCCTTTCAGCTATTTCTTTCGTCTGTGGGTCCTTTGTTGGAGGGAGCTTTAGCTGTTTTCTCAAAGAGGCTATGTCAACATTTTTCTTTTTAATCATCTCCTCAGCAGCCTTGACGTTCGTCAGGTCGTAACTGATCTTGAGGACCAGTTCCTCCAACGTCTTTATCCTATTGTCCTTAGCGAAGGAAGACATCTTCTCTAGCTTCAGTTAGGTCTGGGAATTTCTCAAAGCTATTCAAAATTTTGACGCAGAAGTTGCAATGCGGGCCAAAGTGTGGGAAATCATCTCCCCAGTTTGCTTATGCAGATCCATCTGATCTGTCGGATGTACATCTTTTGCTTGAAACTCAAACGTGGCCCTCTTGTAATCAGATATCACCTTTGGATCAGGCACTTGTGCTTGTAGGAACGCCATATGCATCCCACCCTTCTCTGTATCAAATTCTGAAAGGAGTCTATGCTGGGCAGTGGATGACTGCTTCTGGAACTGTGCATAAGTGCTATTGGTGAGCGTCTGGTTCTTCTTTTTTATCGTGTCATATTTTTCAAAAATGCCCAACTTGGGCCCAGCCTTTCTTGGAGGAGTATCCAAGGGGGAATCTGTGGATTTTAATGCTTTCGTCCCTTCCTTATGCTGACTGGAAGCGAAATGAAAACTGAACTGCTTGGCCACAGTGGTGGTCAGTGTGGTGGGTGTGATCTCTTGCTCCACTGTAGTGCCTGTCGTTGGAAGTGTCCTTGGCTTTTTGGCATGCATCTTAAATTCCTCCGAAGACACCTCTGTTACCGGAGAAGATGATTCTTTCCAGGGCCTCTTTTCCTTGGGATTCTGAGGTGTAGCAGTGGGTGGTGCGCTTGTCGAGGGTACCTGCCTTTCCATCCTGACAGTTGGTTCCACATCCACCAACGTATCAGGCTCCCATTCTATTTGATTAGAAAATCTCTCGATTTCCAGCCTGGGCTGATGCGCATATGGGGCATTCTTATTTTTTACTCTCATCTCAGAAATGATCCCGCAGGGATCATAATGCCAAGCGAAACTTGTCAGAAATTTCATTTCCCTTAACAGTTTGTCTGCTTCATCACCCGCGCCTCTACTATTGCATATGAAAGAGCCTATCTTCCCTTTAATCCGCAATTGTTTCTTCTTTTTAAGAGAAACAAAGTGAATATCATCAGAATTCACAATTTGTCTAATATATTCCAGTGCGAAAATCCTTACCGGTATATATCTTGGAAGCTTGTACGGTGCCAACTCGCACCCATAAACTCGGATCTCGGAGTGATTCTAATACAAGTACCAGTCTCCTGTCTTCGCATTGTCTGAGAGGTGTAGAATTCTCCAGACTTCATCATTTATTCGTGGCTCAGGCATGCCACTCAACATACTTACCACTGGGTGGTAAAACTGATCAATGAACGCTGTGAAATCATATTCGACAGAATTATTTTTCAGCAGATACATCCACGCTATGACTGACTGTGGCCTCACGTCGGCGTCCATCTTCTGCATGGAGAAAATGAACTTGTCTGCTTGGAAGTAGACGAACATGTAAGCCAGAATGGATGAATACCTGAACATGCCTTCTGTGGCAAAATTAACAAATTGTTCATGGATGTTATTGGCTAGGAAAGTGCTATAATCGAACTACGTGGTCGGTTGTTCATCATTTGAGAAGATAGATAGAAAACCCAGGATGGGTTCGTCTACCCATTGATCAGAATAGTACCCAAGCAGGGCACACAGGGAGGAAATAATTTGATTTCCTGTGGTGGAAAGCAAGGAAGAAGGGTATGGGGGATTGGTGGACGGGAGCGGAGCGGAAGTGGGGAGGAAAAGTTCAACTATCTGAGCTCTCTGTGGGAAAGTCATCTTTTGATAAAGCTCAGTGAGGATTTCCAGGTTGAAAGGGGATGCAGATTCTGGGCAGGTTATCTGCATCATCTGGTCAATATCCTATGGGGTGATGAAGAAAAGGGCGTCCCTAGACGAAGAAACAATGGCTTTCTGGTTGGGGACGTAGTGAGCTTGGCACTTGAGTGGAAATTCTGGGAAATGGTGGATTTGGGGGAACAGATATAGGGGCAAATTGGACTCCCAGAGCCCAATCTCGTCACTCTGGTCTAGAAAAACTTCCCGGAGCCATGACTGCAGATCAGAGAAGTCAAAACTGCATATAGTGTCTGCTATCAAACGATCTTTGTCGACCAGAGGGATTTTATCTAGGTCAACCGGAGGAAGAATGAACGGATTCTCTTCCTCGTCAGCTTGCTTTGTCTTAGACATCATTTCGGCAACTGTAACCTGCAATAAAAAATGCGTTAGTGGGGTCAACTGATTGTAAGGTGAAAGCGATGCGGGGACAATGGAGGAAATAGGAGGTTTATGGCGCGATGGATGATTAACGAATACAAAGGGAAACGGTAGTTTTATTCAAAAATGGGTCGGTCGGACGTGGGAAAATGGTCAACGTGACAATGGGTATGTTATCCTGTTATTAATGGACAACAGGCCACTTGGGGTGATAAGGCAGGTGATGGTGACCAAAGGATACGGATTACTGATGTGGAGGTTTGTGGTTGGGGGTAAAATTCACCAAAGGAGGTTGTTCATGAGTGAAGGGGGTTATGGTACTGACAACATGGACTGATGGAAGTTATGAGAAATGACATGACCCTAGGAACAAGTGGGCCAAGTGGGCTCATTGGAGGGTGACGTCCAGGGGTGTATGGGAGTCAGACAGCATGTGGGGGATGTGACCTCTGGACCATTAGAACAATGCCACCTGTAATCAAGGGGCCCGCCGCAGGAATATTCATTTCGGACCCCCCCCCCCCTTTGGTTAAAAACAGAACACCCGAGGGCGTCCAGAATCAGTCACGAGCCATTGATCTGCACGCTTATTTTATGGACGTCTAGATCTGCGCGCTCCTTAATATCAATTCCAACCCCCCCCCTCCATTAAAGGCAGAACGGAGGGGGGGGTCTGGAATCCAATGTGGATCATCGATTTGAACCGTTCAGATCTATGCCTGTGTTATAACCAATTCCAGACCCCCCCCCTCCATTAAAGGTAGAACGGGCGGGGGGGTCCAGAATCCAACGTGAGCCATGGATTTACGCGCCCCGTTCAGGACCGTCCAGATCTGCATAAGTATTACCATCGATTTCGGACCCCCTCCCCCCCCTTGGGTTAAAAGTAGAACACTAAGGGGGGTTCGGAATGCTCCGTGAACTGTCGATCTGAGTGATACGATCTGGACCACTGGAAGGTGACCGAAACATATGTCAGGGGCGAAAAAAACCATGTGTAGGAAAACTTAGGATTAATGCTTTTTCATGGGTTTTTCTTCGATTTTCTCATACACATCACCAAGGGGACTTTGTTCCAACTATCCTAAGGCAAGAAAAGATTTGAGGTAGCACTTTCTTCGGGAGGGTTTTAGTTGGGCAAGGCAGGTCAAACAATTAGTCTACACTCTAACCTACTTCACAAGACGAAAAACCGAGATTAAACTGTTGGGTTAAGGTATTATTTTTCCTAGGGGCTATCTGATCAGGATTAGATGGTCTGATCAGATGTATTCACTAAATCTAACCTAGGGGCTATCTGATCAGGATTAGATGGTATGATCAGATGTATTCACTAATTCTAACCTAGGGGCTGTCTGATCAGGATTAGATGGTCTGATCAGATGTATTCACTAATTCTATCAACGTTGGAAATTTAAAAGAACTTGGTCATGCTTGAAAGGTATGACCAAGTCACTGTTATTGCATGGGGATTTTTATTTCAAATCTTTTTTGCCCTCTTTTCTTTTTCCTTTCTTTTCTCTTTTTTCTTTTTCTTTTCTTTTCTCTTTTCTTTTTGCAAAAATGAAAAATGGATTTCCAATAAGAACACTAGATACAGATAATATCAATAATATCCAAGTCATAAGTTGATTCCCATATTTTATGGGGTGATAACACCATCAAAGGTGAGTTTGGACGAGCGAGAGACTGTCTTGTTGGGAACATCGGGTAATGAGAAGTTGAAAGCATGTTCCAACACAGTGATTTGGGGAGCCATGGGGGAAATTGAATACATTTAAAATAAACGCTCCTACAAGGCCATCTTGTCAGTCGGCCCTCCTTCTAGCGCCATTTGTTGATGGGCGAAATTGACCGTCCATCAACTGAGAGAGTGGAACCAGTCCGGGGTTGTCTAATAACCCAAGCCGTTTGGAATGAACCACCCTGCCGGGTTTAGCGGCTCCGTTAGCCATCTAAGGTCCTAATAAAACCAAAGAGAAAACTAAACTAAACTAACTAAAACTAAATAAAACAAACTAAACTAAACTAAATAAAACAAACTAACTAAAACTAAATACAAGAAACTAAACTAACTAACAATAAATAAAACAAACTAATTCAAAACTAACTAACTATATAACTTACTAATTACTACTATACTAACTCTACTAATTGACTATCTAAGTACCAATTGAATTATAACTTATTCACAAATACACACTATCTACAACTTGCAGATTTGAATAAAACCTGTAAAACTCATTATATTCTACCCTAAGACAGCGAGAGATGTTTTTATTGATTTTTTGATTTTATGAAAAAGAAATAAAACTTACTAAAATTAAACAATCTAATATACTAAACATATATATCTCACTAAAAATACTAACAAATATACTAAACGAATAAATGACAAACTGACCTGGAAACGCTCCCAATTTGTCCTGTGTATGATGACTTCGAAGCTGGTCAGAGGAAGGAAACTCGCACCGGTTGATCCAGAAGATTCTCGTAAACGATAGGCTGCACTGCTCTTTGAGTTGTTTACAGGACAAACAAGACATAAAAAATCATAACAATTATATGATTTATAAATCTCTGCAATAAGGGAAACCTGTTATGAAAAAACTTACACTTAATAATTCAACCTATGAAGAAGAGAAATCTGTCATTCATAAACTGAATCAAGTAATTGCTATGTCTTTTAAAATGCTAGAAGAAATCAGATATGAATTATAGTGATTAAATTATATCATTTGCAAAAGATTAAGATAGCTAAAGTAGTCATTAACCAAATACAAATTGATATACATAACATGAAACAAAATATTGATATCATGAGAAGCTAAAGCTATAACAAAACACCAAATTCTACCTCAGTCTGTATTAAAATTCCATATCCTTGTTCTCCCATGAATGAGGATGGTTATTACACAAAAATAATAGGTATTTATAAGTCTTCCCACAAGGTAAAACCTCCTTGTGGATAGTATCAAACTGTTTACATAATCTGGGAAGATATTCCCAAGATCAACTAAACTAAGAAATCAAAATGCAAGTAGAATATCTCAAATATCCTCTAACTGCTCATCAAATCCACTGCAATTTCGAATTTATCTACAATGAACCAAAAATAATAAGTTAGAAAGATATTTTATTAGCAAAACAATAAAAATCTAATCCTACAGACTTAGCTACATAATCATCTGATTCTGTAGCTAGTCTAAAATAACATACAGGATCAGAATTGAAATCAAATCAAATCTTTTAAATGAATCAAAACCAATTTTCTTCCAATGTTCATTTAAAACGAATCACTCAAGATTCAAATGATTTTGACATTCAACATAAAACAGGATCAAAAGTGATTCAATAAAAAACGAGGGTAAGAATACTTTGTTTTACTGTTACCATAAAATCGGGTCGAACAATAACAAGACTGTTTCAATATCCAATCGAAATCGATAATGAGTTATATCGTATGTGATATGATCTAATCCAACACAACCATTTTCTGCTCGTTATAGCTATAATGATATAATAAAAGATTTATATCGTTCAATCGAATATATAGATGGAAAGATTGTTTCGATTATGTGTAAATGAAATCACACGTAACAACATCAACCCAACCAATTTTGTGATAAATTTCGATCACTGATCCTTGCACAGTCAATAGACAGGATCGGTTAATTGTGATCGCAATCTTAATAGAATCAACAGAAATGATAACTGTAAATTGGGCAAATAATCAAAACAAATCACGACTGAGTTTAATATAGAAATAAATCGTGAATCCAATCTTGTTTTATAAATCAAATTCAAGCAGAATATTCATTGCCATTACGAATCCAACTAAATCATAGTCGAGCTAACAATAAACCAACGCGAATTAACTGGCTGAGTTTCTAGCATGGTCGTTATGAATTGAATCTATTCACGATTTGGGTGTGTTTGTACATAGTCACATTGGAAATGATCTGAATTGTATTCCTGTTAGTCGAAAGTCATATGGGACATAAAACAATAACAATTAACCATATCAAAATTGTTGCCAATCATAGTATATACATTATAACGAGATCAAAATGAAATGTGATTGTGTTCTAAATTGGATATGAGAAACACTTCCTGTAAACAAATTCGATTGACAACAGAGCATCCATTTTAACTCAATCAAACAAATCAAATCCACACCAAGATCAATCAAATCGATGAAAATCCAATGGAAGCTAAACTGGGAAAACGAACTTCCATTTAGTCAAAGCAAAGCTATGTATAGAATGCATACAATGTAACAGAGCCATTCAAACGAAGTGAACAGAGCTGTTTAAAACTGAAACCAAATCGTTATATAAACCTGGATTATTTACAAAAACAAATGATATCAAACATACCTGTGGAGCGACAAGACGGCTTGTTGGGTGAGAGGGATTTCTGAAGAACAGATCTGAAGGAATGCATACAGACTCAAAACGCATGTTCCAACTACTAAAAAATTGACCTGTAAAATGAGAGCTAGATCTCTGTAGTAGCTTACTTTCTAAAGAAACCGCCTGCAATGAAGGTAAAGGGGTTAAAATTGGTTTTGGGTTTTCAACGGTTTGAGCTAATTCAAATTCGTTTGCCCAGAATCGCTCATGCAAAAACGTGACTCTGGGGGCAATTACGGGGCAGTCTTCTCTGGCAAAATGAAACCAAAAACCGACTCTGATCACCATGGGGGTTCAATTCGCCCTTCAGGAGCCAGGAGATAACACACAGTGAGCCAGGCTAAGGGACAAAGGTTTGAACAGAGTGGGCTTAGAGATTTTCCCAAAAATCAATAGAGGTAACCCTGTAAGGAGGCAGGCATTAATGCAAAGTGTGCGAGGGTGGTAGAGCTTACTTCTGCCATGCATAAGAGTTATTGCCAATAGTACCACCGCCAATTTCATAGTTTTTTACTCCATAATAATAGTTCAACCATTAAACCAAGTGTACAACCAAATGAAATTAAAGGTGTATATCAGTACGCGCCAGCACTATGCCATAGTGTTCAAAGCATTCGACTTATAAATCAACACCAAAATCAGTATGCGACAATGTATTAATTCATATAATCAAAAGTTCAACCAAGGGGCCAAAATGATATTTATATAGTTGACAAGCCGATAAATCATGGAAAGACTAACATAAGGATTATAAAACAAAAATAAATCATAACCCCTATGCATTTCATAGAATCAATGATTAGGCAAGTCATGATATGAAAATCCAAAGGCTAAATGTCTTCAATAAAACCAAGTTATATAATCAATCAAAGTATGAAAACCGATCAAAGGATATTTCCAAAAGATCAATAAAAAGGTAAGCGCAATATGCATAATGACACAAAAGATATTGGCAGTTCAGATAGTGATCGAAATGTGACCTCGAAAGGAGAAGTTTTCACGCTTACAGTCGTGAAAACTTAATGAAGACGAATGTGAAAAAGTCTCAAGAAATGAAAGTTTCGTCTATTTGAAAAATGCGACGAAAAACTTGATGTTCGAAATACATAGGTGTAGGCAGCTTATAGGATAATAAAAAAGTGAATTGGCTGCCAACATTTGCCCAGTGTGATATGGGTGGCCCATGTAGGGCATAATTTTCTTGGAAAACTGATGAAGGGTGGGGGGCCCATTGGTGGGTTTCTATATGAGGTAGGTGAAATGAAGGTAGGTTTGCAGATGGGCAAACTGATTGTGGATGAAATGGAGGGTTCATGATACTGCGGAGGTGCAGTTAAAAAAAAAGAACCGTGAAGAGATAATCTGGGAGTCTGTGTGGGAAATCTAGCAAAATGAGGAGAAGGAGTATGTGGTTGATTCGCGACATGATGAAAGACTATCAGGACTCCCATCCCTAAAGGGTTTTTGAAAAACAACATGAGTGTCAAAAGTGTCAAAAGGTGCTATGAATGGGACAACTCATGTGGGTAAGAATGCTACCGAGTAATAGTACCGGAGATGCAAATGGAGGTGTGGGTACTGCAAAGCTGGGAATGGGGATCCTAGAGGCAAATATCAGAGGGTGTGACTGGAAATGTAAGTGCGATACAGCGGGAAAGACTACATGCCAGTGCTGAGTATATACCTGAAGGGGTTGTGCCAATGTATGATGATCAAGTACCTGCACACATGAAAACCAAATACCCAAAGTGAACAATATCTGAAGAGAATCGAAGATATGAGCATGTATTTGATAAGCATGAATATGCGCATGCGTACCTGACCAGGGTATGAAA
>JASDQU010411907.1:0-10451 GCA_032191745.1 Picea mariana | reverse complement strand
CACCATCTTTGCATGAAACAAGAGGAAGACCAATCACCATATATTGATTACATAGTTGCTACAATGAGCGATAGTTTAGATGACCAAACCGCTCCTGCCAAAGTTTGTTCAAGTCATCGCTATGAGCAACAAAAATTGATGGAAAAGATGATGACCCAAAGTTTTGAAACTTGTATAATCTGGTAATATCATCAATAGTTCCAGTTGCAAGAACACGTTGAGGATCTTTTAGATCCTTGATTACAACTTGGTGAGGTGAAAACTCTACTATTTTACCTTCAGTTGAATGCGCGATTTGATATATTAATGGAAGGTTACAGGAAAGACTTGGAACACATAATACATCATTGAAATGACCATTATATACCTGAACTGTTCCATATCCTACAACACTAAGAGATCTATCATCACCAACAAATATTTTCCTCGTGTTACATTCATTTAAAGTAAAAAATATGGCTTTATCCTTATCCATATGATAAGATGCTCCAAAATCAATAATCCATTCATCAAAAGAAGAAGTAGAAGTTGTATTGAAGGAGAAACTAGAAGAAAAAAGTGCATTTCCATGGGAAGAAGAAGAAGAAGTAGAATCTATACCGATGTTGTGCTTCTTCATCATTGCTTCTAAAGTTTCCATCTTCTTAAGACATTTGGACTCATCATGATCATCTTTCTCGCAAAAGTTGCAATGTCTATTAGTATTCTTAATTTTAGATTTTTCTCATTTGTCACCATTAGGAGTTGAAGCTGACTGGTTGGGTTTGGGACCCTTGTTTTGGTTGTTGTTGTTTTTGTGGAAGACGACATTGGGGAGTGTCCTCATAAAAAACTCTTTTCACACAAGAAAAAAAAGTTTGCTTATTGACCACAACAAGGGTTAGATCTCGGTTAGCTTACCTAGAAAATGCAACATTTCCCTCTATTTTTTATTTACTGAGATCACACAGAGCCTATGACAAAGAGCATACGTAGACATGAAATCCATTTTTGATCTTTTTTTTATTTGTCGAGATTGCATAGGGCACGAGGAAAATAGGATACGTAGATCGAAAAGTGTAGCAACCTGGAAATAAAAAATAGAAAAACAAAATAAAATCAAAATGTTAACTCTGCAAAAAATTTAAAAGGACATATTTGAGCTTTATACTTCCGAATCTGACTAAAATGATCATATCTTAGGAAAATGGAAACCTTTTTGAGTGAAACGAAAAGTGTTCGCAACTTAAACATGTGCTCCGGATGTAATGGAACAGTCCTCTCATTCCATATGTTAACACATATAATTGTAAGGGGAAAACAATCATTTCATATATATTTTTTTTAGTCATAGGGTTACATAAGTCATAGGTTTTTATGTCTTCTTGTTATGGTCATCACTTATAGTTTGAGTTGAATAAGCTAAAGCTAGTCTAGCCTTGGTCTAGAGTCTTTGGGTTATGTAATTTTTTATCATGACAAGGCAAATAAACCCCCATAAGTCACATCTTTGATTTTTACATCATTACCTTGACATGTCACACCTCCATGTTGTACACAAGGTTCCCTTTGTCACCATCTATCCATTTAAGTGTCAAGTCAAAGTCGGGTGTATGTGTTGCCAACTCACTAGGAGAGTTCACAACGTACTCTAAGTACCTCATGCATTCATTTGTCTTCATTGCAATTAAAGGATCGTGTCAAAGATGATTTCCTTGTTTTCAGAGCCTACATTTAACTACTTTTCAGGGATTATGTCATAGATCTAATAATAGTTTCCTCGAAGTGTGAAATTCATGTTTGAATCAGGAGCTATGAACTGGTAGACAGGAACTGCAGACATCTCTATTCAAATTCACAGACATCATCATCAATCCTGGGTCCACCAGGTACTCCATGAGAGTTTTCATGTTGTTTAAGGGTTGAGAGAGGGGTTTTTGTTGGTTTATCTATCGGCGCTGTGAACTGTCCATTTCTTTTGCTGCCAATTTTCAAACTCACCTCCATGATGTTATGAACCTTTCTTACTAGACTTGGTCGCCTTTAGACCTCATCCATATTTCCCAATGCTCAGAATTCACTTGTTCCACTGAATTTCCCCCAATACTGCGAATTGATACTCTGGCACTGTGAACAGAGCATTGTGAACCCTTTGTTCCAGCATGATTGAAACCTTCATCTTCTGCATCTTTAAAAAAGTTCAGTTTTTGAAAGAGTGAATCTGCACCCCTATCAAACTTGAAATATGTGATTGATTATCTGTTGAACCAGGTTTAAAGATTGCATACATTATCATGTTGTAACTGCTATTTATATTGATGAAAAAACCCTGTTTAGCAAAGATTTATCTTGTCTCCTTTTCATTATATCATCCAGTTTCTTTTCCTTATCCCTCTTATTTGAAGAATACCTTGTCTCATTCCTAAATTATTATAGAGTGGGGTGTATGAAGCTCTGTACGAGGTCATCCTATTGAAATTTGTTTTTCATCAGAACCTATTTCCTATTTTCCCTGTTTTCACACATTTAGTTGTCATTAAAACCCACAGAAAATCTTTCTTCTAGCAACAGTTATGGACAATCAACAACATAAGAAAACTCACAAGGGAGGGGAGATTGTAAGGACAGATCCCTATGACATGCAACTCCTTGACTCTGAACCTTTGATTAGGGAAGCCTTTCGGAGGGTAGGTTGCATTAGTTGCTGTCATAATATGCAGAGGGGGCATCCAGAGGTAGCCATAGAATTTGCACTTAACTTCAATGGGACCAAAACCAAAGTGGGGATGTTAGAATTCGAGTTTTCAAAACTTTCCATGTATGTTGCAACAGAGATACCCAATACTGGAGAAAAATGGTTCAAGGCAATGTCATTAAATGCTTCCTTCTCCAAGGAATTCCTTAAGCCAGAGTATCAGGGGGGCAACTTGTCCAAAGGGGTACCTAGAAGCCACATACTTGAAGGTTTTGATAAAATGTTGAAGGTTATCCAGAGGTATTTCACCTATGAGGGGAGATTTAACATGGTATACCAATACCACATCAGGCTACTGCTACATTTCACAGGGAAAGAAGCAATGAACCTCCCTTTTTATCTTTTTAGAAGCATTGGCAAGATGGTTGACAGAGTTCAAGACAAGTATAAACAATTAGACATCAATGTCTTTTAAGCTGGCCTTATTAAAATGTTGGTGATGAAAGAGTTGAGAAAGACAAATACTAATTGGGAAACATTCCTCATTGCATCACACTTTCAGTTAATTATTTCCCCCACTCCACAGTCCAAGATACAAAGTCCTACTCCTGTTGAGAGGGATGTGTATTCAGAGGTTACCAAGAAGAAAAGGGGTGTTATGACTGATAAAGATGATAGAGACAAAAATGAAATAGAAGGAGGAGGGCCTTCACAACCTTCACATAAGGAAGCTTCAACCATGGTAGATCCCATTCCTATGGAGGTTCCTTCAAGAAAATCCACAGGCCTGAGAGGAAGAAAACTTATGTTTCCTTCACCCACTGTTGCAGACAAAGTTAAGCCTAGGAGGCCTTTTACTAGAGCAAAAACCAAGAAAAATGTCCTTGTGAAGGATGATGCAGCAGAGGCTTTAGTCCAGAGGAAAGGTAAATCCAAATCTCTTGAGCAACCCATTGAAATTATTGATATCACTACTCCTCAACATGAAAGTAATCCCACTTTTAAGAGGCTCAAGAGACAACTTAAAGAAGCAAGGGCTGAGGTTGATAAAATGAAGAAATAAGACTTGGATTCTAAGAAGAAGGTTAAGGGAGTGATGGGTATGTACCATGAGACCATTGATAAGGCCATATTTTTAGCCAAAAGATGCATGCCCCTACACAGGCAACTCAGAAATCTATACAAACAAAACAGATCTCATCAAGCTCAAATAAAAAAGTTAAAGGCATAAATACAACCTTTTAAAAAATAATTGGCTAAAATAAACCTGGACATGTTAGACAAGTTTGCTACCATGAGAAGCTCCAGAGTTAAAAAATGAAGATGTTGAACCTCCATAACCAACATCAATTTTGGTCAAATTTCATGTTTTATGCATTTTTACAACTTTTTGAGGATGGCTATGTTTTGTAAACCATGATCAACTAGTTTGATGCTTTCTTCTATTCATGTACCAAGATTACGAAGTTGTTACAACATTTTGGGACACTTGAGACAATTTTGGGATGTTTTAAGACTTTATAAAATCAAACAAGCCACTACAGGAAAGTTCGCAACGCAACGCTGCAAACTCATTTTTTTGAAGATTTGGAGGGAAGAGCAGTTGTTGAATGTCAGGATAGATGCACACCAACTTTCTGAAGGTCATTTGCAATTTGGGAGGCCACCTTCCTAAAGAGAATGCACTCAAATCAACACATCATCAGCTATAAAGAAGATGTTTCCAACGTTGCCAACATCACCTAGAAAAGTAGCATTTTGTTTTCTTTTTGTTGTACACTTGTAGCCACACCACCTTTAAGCACAAGGATCCTATGAAGGATTTGTTATTCGAATTGTAAAGTTGTCAATGACAGTCTAGGCTATAACATGAGCATTGTAAGACTAAAGAGGGGTTCGAATGGTTGGAGAGAGGACTCATATTTTGATATTGTTTATGTAGCAGAGTTTCTCCTATTGTATGGACCATATCTAAGACACTTTGGATAATGGAAATCAATCATATTTTTCTATCATATTTTTACTATCTTATTCTGATTACAGTATGATTAAATGATTCTTCTGACTGATTGTATATTTTTTGCAATAAATAATCTATTGTGATTTTGTTTACAAGCATATCATAGTCATTCTCTTTGATTTTAAGAAGTTCTTATGTCAGAGAATTTTCTTCATATGTATGTTATTTCTACCTAATGTAGATGATATGCATATTACAAATTTCTTATCAAGTCTTCTACCTACTCACCTTATCTCTTAAAAAATATGATCTGAAGTTATTCAAAGCCTTATTTGTTGGTGTATATTGTGTGGAGTTGTCTGTGATTGACTTTCTTTCTGAGTTTTTTCCATCCATTTGCCACCTTATTATAAATACTTATATTTACATTCTAATGGGTACTGGGCTTGCACTTACAACAGTCTAAGTGTGACATCTAGTGCTAACACCATAAATGTACATAAATGGAAGAAACCAAAGATGAGGCAACTTGGCTTCACGATCTCGATCTATAATGGGAGCGGCTGTTCAAATGAGTTATAATACCATGTTCAACAACATAAGTATTCTAATAGAGGATGAACACCCTCAGTAACCACTCACACAACTAGATCAAATATCAACACATCAATGTTTTGACGTGGTAAAACCCCTACGGGGAAACATCCACAGCCCCAGCCAATGTGGCCACTTACAGAAATTTATTATTGCGAAAGAAAAATTTGCAAAGAGATTTACAAGAGAGTTTCTCACAATCAATCATCAAAAAATGACCCCCCATGCTCTTTAAATAGATATCATGGACCAATCGGGTGTTAAGTCACAAATAAATGTAGTCGTTAATTTCTAGGAGAATGTGAACTGTTAGATCACTCTATGTCAGCAACATGTCATGACTGTCGGATTTGCTAACTACAAATGCATACTAATGCAAACTAAAGAAACACACTATGAAACACACTTTTACCTAACAAAACATTCCTATGTGTCTAAATATCCTAATATGATTATAGTAACCAAGATGGTTATTTGAAKATTTTTCATTAAGAGGAAGGGGCCATTGGAATATCCATGCTCTATATTTATATTCTTTTTAGAWTTGTGAAAGTTATATCGAGTTGATTGAAGAGAGTGAAGTACAATATGTTATACAATAAGGTGTCGCAAACATCCATACTCTATATTTATTTTCTTATAAAATTGAAAGTTTATATTGCAATGAAGGGGAAATCCACTCAAAAGGGGGTATCCAAGGCACATTTTTCACTAGGGTGCTCCACATGTTGATATTTTGTATGCATATACAACATAACAAGACCTAGAAAGAGAGACATTTGTTGTTGATTGGAATGCCTATTTTCTTGAGTATTTTGTGCCTAGCATAGGGTGGTTTTTGTTTTCCAAATTCCTATCATTTAAGATTTTTTTACACTACCTACAATAGTCTTACACATTAATGTTGTGTTTATTGGAATCCTAGTCAAAGTAACTCAAATCACATGGAAAAAATATAATTTTGCAGGTTAAAGGGAGGAAAATCATTTCGTAAAGAATGCTCTCTTCTTCTTGGTTGTATATGAAATTTATGCATTGATCCAAGTGGATATCGACGGCCACCCACCTTTTCCAACTGGCTCAAAACAATTTTCTGGCAATTTACTATTTTTAGTAAGTTTTAACTTCTGGGGCCATTTTGAGGGCCTAAATGAAGGTTTTTCAGAATCGATCTTCTCAATGATTTCCAAAGGTATAATTGAGCCCCCAAAATGAATCTCCTCGATGATACCTTTCCAACGGGTTATCATACGCCTAAAACGAAGATCGTATGCAAAAGTTACGACCCTGAGAAGTTGATGTACTAACTTACCCAAACGGGGCCCACATGACTTTTGGTGCTTCATCTCCTAGGGTTAGGTTTTTGAATGTCTAGGATTTTTGGAATTCTTGTTTATTGTAAAAAGGCCTTCAGAGCCTCATTCTAATCATCTTCTAGTGAATGAGCGCAGCTGTCACATCTCTTCTCAGAGATAAGCCACCACCATTCCAGCCAGCTTGTTTCTGGTGCATTTTACAGTTTCAACTTATTTCATTATTGAATAGAAAACCAGTTTTATTGTATCTCTGTTATTTTGTGTTAAGCACATGTTAATAATCTTTAGTCATTTTGTTATTCTCATAAAATCCGGATCAGTGGTATTAGAGTGGTCTGCTCCTTGTCATCTTAATGGATGTCCCCAACGAGGTCAGATTACAAAGAGTTGTGTATCGAGCTTGTTTCTCTTGAGGACAAAAGATCTCGCATGCCCAAGTAGCCTTTCATGGTAGGAGAAAAGAAAGATGAAGGGACAGGAGATCCTTTCAAACTATTGATTGAGGAAACCCTCATGCAACAGAGGAACGAGATGATGGATAGTTCCGTGCAAATCCTTCGGTGGCTACCAACAGGCGACACATCTTCTTCGAGCAGAGGCGCCACCCCCTTCAAGGTACAAATAAACTTTAATATTCCTATATTTGAAGGTCAGATAGACGCAGATGTTGTAGATAAGTGGTTGAATATACTAGAAGGTTATTTTTCTGTCCATAACTTTTTGAATAGAGAAAATATTACTTTTGCGCTCCTCAAAGTCGTCCCCCATGTCAAAGATTGGTGGGAAACTTTCTGTGAGAAAAAGGAAATATAGGAACCCTCATTATTTATAGTCACAGCCACCTGGGAATCCTTCAGGTATGATATTAAGGAACAATACTACCCTATCAGAAGCTATGATGACTTGTATACCAAATGGACCACACTGCAGCAAGAAAGAGACCAAGCAGTCCCAGATTTCACAAATATCTTCCATACCTTGCACACCAAGCTAGGTATCAAATATTCAGAACGACATCTGGTGCTCAAGTATCATGGTGCTCTACATAGATACATCCAGATCGAAATGGAATTTCTGGACATCTCATCTATGGGCATGGCCTAACGATATGCCGTCAAAATCGAGCAGAAGCTCAAACAAAAGACGCAACAATTTGGGCCTGGGAACCCTCACAACAAAATCCAGTAAAGGGAGGCCCCAACCCATAGAAAAAAGGACAGAGAAAATATGGACAGTATCAGGACAACCAGTCCAAGCCACAAACAAAGAAGGACACTGGAAAGACAAAGAAAGATACCGAGAAGTGGTGTGAATTCCATAAGAGCCCTTGGCATAACACTGTTGATTGCCGCTCAAAGAATTTGCTGGTGGAAGAAGTGAAAGCCTCTGAATCAGATGCAGGTTTTGATTTTGAGCCAGAAATAGAAAGGGGAAGACAAATCATTGACGCGGAACCCAGTGCCACTGTTGCTATCACCAAGCTCCAGCCCGGTGAACCAGATGAGCCAGAAGGAGAATGCCTCTTCCATTCACATATGTGGGTAAAAGGCACCCCGTTGCACTTCATCATTGATAGCGATAGCCAGAAGAACCTCATCTCAACAAAGGTCATCAAGCGGCTAGCCCTACCAACAACGTCGTACCCACAACCCTATACCATTGGATGGCTCTACCAAGGAAGCGATCTCTGTGTCAGCCAACAGTGTCGACTGTCATATGGCATCAAGCCCTTCAAAGACGAGGTATTGTGTGATGTTGCTCCTCTCTAAGTTTGTGATGTTATTTTGGGCCAACCTTATTTATGGAAACTTCATGCTATATATGAGTCTAGGCCTCGTAGTGTTATTATTACTTTGAACAGGAAATTGTACAGGATACCTGAGGCAGTCCCATCTAGTGATATTTCCTTGATCTTTGCTAAGAAATGCAGGAAGGTTATCTCTCAAACGAGGAAGTTTGTCTTCTTCGTGATTCTCTCTTAGGATAAGCGAAAGATCACAACCACATCCAGGGTCTCTACAACCGATCTCTCCACACAGCAGAAGCAAGTAGATAAGGTCGTGAAAGAATACTCGGATATCTTCTCCTCATCTACCGGGGTACCTCTGCACTACCAGGTCAAGCACCCCATCGATATGACCCCCGACGCACTGCTTCCCAATGGGCCAGTATATTTCCACTCTCTGTTAGAGAATGAGGATATCAAGCGATAGATCCAAGAACTGCTCCACAAGGGGCACATCCGTCCCAACTCATCATCGTGCGGGAGCCCAATCATGTTGGTACAAAAGAAAGATGGAACCGGGGGACTCTACATTGATTACCGGGCTCTGAATAAAATCACAGTGAGAAACCAGTACCCGATTCCCCCAATCGACGACCTCCTTGAACAACTCACAGAAGCCAAATACTTCAGTAAGATTGATCTGAAGTCTGGCTACCACCAGGTCCCAATAGAACATGCAGATGTATGGAAGACCGCCTTCAAGTTGGTCATGCCCTTTGGTTTGACAAATGCTCCAGCTACTTTCATGAGAATGATGGACGATATCCTACGACCATTCACCAATACTTTTGTAGTGGTGTACCTAGATGACATTCTCATTTACAACAAGACTTGGGCCGAACACTTGCAACATATTCAGCAGGTTCTGCACACCCTGCAACAGCACAAGCTATAGGCCAACTTGGAAAAATGCTCCTTCGGCATGGACAGGGTCCATTACCTGGGCTACATCATTGATCATCATGGCGTACATGTGGACCCAACCAATATCCAATTCATCCGTGACTGACCAGCCCCAATCACACTCACTGAGTTTCGGAGCTTCTTGGGCCTTGCCAATTTCTACCATAGGTTTGTGTTGGTATTCTCCCATATTGCATGGGCCCTCAGCCAAATAACCAGGGGTGGTGATAAGGATAATTTTGCATGGGGCCAGTCCCAACAAAAAGCGTTCGATGATATGAAGCAACGCTCATGCTCAACCCCAGTACTTTCACTACCAGACCTGCAACAACCCTTTGAGATCAAGATAGATGCTTTAGACTATGTTGTGGGCATCGTTCTCACTCATCACGACCACCCTGTGGCCTATCATAGTGAGACACTATCAGATGTTGTTCATAAGTACCCTACTTACGACAAAGAAATGTACTCCATTGTGCAATCCTACCACCAGTGGGGACATTACATTCTTGGGAATGAGACAGTCATCGACACTGATCATAAGCCACTGCAGTTCATTCAGACACAAGGAATATTGCAGAATGATCACCATCAAAAGTGGTCCACATACTTGCAGCAATTCCACCTCAACATCAAGTATAAAACAAAAAGCACCAATCACGTCGCTGATTGCCTCAACAGACCTCCAGTCATGACACTCACCACAGTGCTAGACTCTTGCGACCATGAGACCTTTGGATGGCCCCAAATCTGTGAGATAGACCCGGTCTTCACCACCACCTACCAAATGTTGGGTGCAAATGCAGTTGTCGATAATTTCCATCTTCAGGATGGGTTGTTGTGTCGTCTGGGCCATATTTATGTTCCATCAAGTGAGCGAGCGAAGCTGATCTGGGAAGCCCACTACAATTGGGTTGCAGGACACTTCGGTGTAGAAAAGAGTGGCGATGCTACATAAACATTTCTACTGGCCAAAAATTTGACAGGAGGTCAGCAAGTATATCAGGTCCTGCACTGCCTATGCTATTGCCAAACCAACCACTAAGAAACAGGGCATGTACACCCCTCTTACTACTCCTGACAGGCCATGGGAATCCATCTCAATGGACTACATGTCAGGCCTCCCATCCACCAAGCAGGGAAATTACTGTGTTTTTGTGGTTGTTGATCGCTTTTCTAAGATGGCGATTCTGGTTGCCTGCAAGAAGAGCATCACAA
>JASDQU010411903.1:0-10451 GCA_032191745.1 Picea mariana | reverse complement strand
TTTGCAGATTTCAGTGAGTACTTTGCAGAATCAAGGCCTTTTGCAGGTTCACTTGAGGAATTTTTGGATTTCAGATCATCAGGGATATCCCCTGAAGGTAGCATGCACTAGCATAGAAGTGAGAGGGACAGTGTGATGTGACAACTGTCCCTATATGTTTCCTTTGATTCTGTCCAATTTTGACTGATAGCACTGCACTCTAAACAAGCTATGAATCGGGAGATTAGGGACAATATCTACAGGGTACACATCCAACCTCTAGGTTGCTTAGAGCCCCACCCCCTCGAGGGTCTTAGAACTAAGATGACATTTTATTTTCAGCACTCATGCAACTAAGGGATGATCTTATTGTCAGACGTGAGTATCAACATAGATATTGGATGCATACCCTCAAGATCCCCCTTGGTCAACTCAAAATGGGCTCCAATCGACTTTAGTTCGAGACAAATCACCACATATGTCTCGAGAGGAAGCTTTGTCACTTTAGGAGACTGAGTTGGACGAGCACCTCATTTTCAGATGCCCCATAAATTTTAAAGTAGATGGCAGTTTCATTGTCTCTACCGAGGATTGAAGGGTTCCCTCTCCATCTCCTTTCACTTTTTGGCCTAGAGATACCTAGTTATTTTCATTAGGGAGGAATTAGGGCATAGATGTGGTCCTTCCTAACAATCCCATTAGAGGGATCATGTCCTTCTTCCTTGTTCTCACATCCATTGGTGTCGGTAAACAACAGGCGCACTTCAGATCACTTCAAAGATTGAATCAATGAGACTTTCAACTTCTCCTCCGCTTCCCTCCTTGGATGGGTTGAGTGACCTCCTTGAGAATTTTTTGGACTTCTAGTTCCAAATCCCACTAGACCACAAGACAAACTAGCTTTAGGAGGTTCCAAAGCCAGACTCATTGTGTAGAAAGCATTGCGCCCCAAGTTTGTTCGAGCAACCAATTTTCAATTCAAAGATTTCTCCCTTTGACCTTTGGATGTTAGGAGTGATGGACCTCATCGAGCCAGGGTTTCCCACATGATTTCAGAGGTAGGCCCCCCTTAGCTTGGGATATTCTTCGGACACTGTCATCAAGCAATGAATCGATCTCCTCACAGTGATTGATGACTTGGATCGAGAGCCATTCTTTCTCTCTTCTAATACTACGATAGGTAGGTATCTTACACAAATACTACGATTTTTAAAAAAAGTTTGGAGATGATATGCTTACGATACGACATTATATATATATGTATGTAAACAAAAAGCCATTCATGGAGTTGGAAATACAACTACAAAGAGAGTTTCCATCAATATCAGGATATGATTATAAGCAGTGTTGATAACATTGCAATTGGAAAAAAATCGGCGAGGGTCTAGAAAACATCTTCTTGGAAACATCGACAAAAAAATCGGTTAACCACGACAAGCACTAAAAAAATAAAATATATTCATTTTTTTCAAAATTTTAAACATATAAAGCAACAACAACATCAAATAAACAAACTGGCAAGTAAATATGGAGAAAGCACTCATATATATGAAGCATTCATTTTTTGCAAAATTTTAAACATATAAAGCAACAACAACATCAAATAAACAAACTGGCAAGTAAATATGGAGAAAGCACTGATATATATGAAGCAGTGGATGCCAAATAAAAAATGATACATCAAAGTCGATATTGAATCCTGAACCTTAATTGTTGTCCAATCAAGGACTCAAAAGTGAAGAATCAATACAAAATGACATCATATGTATAAATGTATCTCATCATCATGAGGTAGATATACAATGACAAAAGAAACAAAACTAGTAGCTAGCTATCTGATATCAATGTCCTATCTGATATCAATGCCCTCTCCCCCTTTTACGGGAAAAGGTCATGGGCTATTTTCCAAGCCTGCCCCTGCCCCTAGCCCTGCATCAAATGTCCGATGGTGACTGATGGGTGTAGAACTAGGCACATCAATTTGTGTAGAAGGTGGTGTTGATGCTAGCACATCACCCTTCATGATGTCTTCAAGCTACTCCTCTTCCTCCTCTTACTCCTGCTGTTGTTCCTCCTCTAACCATACATGTGCCTCCTCCATGATAGTCACCTCAGAATCCACCCTCCACTTAGACAATACATCAATATTATGTAAGGAAATGGCATCCACATCCGACGTTCTCTCCATTTGCCTCATCCATAGTCAGAGATTGTAATGGACATACACCAAGTCATTGAGACATGGGAACTCCAACCTGTAAGAGGGTCATAAAACATAATGAGTCTTGAGGGTCATGATATATTAGAGGGTCATAAATTACAATAAATGTAAGTGCTATGTTGAAGTTCTAAGTTCTAATCTGTTACGTTTCTTTGAGTGTATTTTTTTCAAATACACTTCAATTGTGCTCACATCCCGAAGCCCTATGGGTTTGACTGGGATTCAGATGGCAAATTTCTATAAATTTTGTGCCCTTGCACCATAGTTTTGCCACCAAACATCTTACAACTAATAAGAAAGAAAGATAACTAAATTACATTTCATTACAGTGAAAAATAGAAAATAAAGAAAACATAATTAAACTTTCAAATAAAACACAATTGAATTTTAAAATATAAAGTTCTAAATTCTAATGAATTACTTGGCATCAAACTGCTCCTTTCAAGAACAACATCATCAAAGCCAAATAGTCCAGTACCATCTCGATACATCTCTATCTTGCGATTAATTATGCTGCGAATCTCGACATCAAGTACCATCCTTTGAAGACAAGTAAGGAACCATTCCATCACCTTGCCATCAAAATCAAAGTTTCATTTGTAGGAAAATGCGGGGTCGAGGAAAAGTGTTGTTGCGGGTGATGGAGGATCCCGGTCCATCGACTATCAATCAAATCCCATAACATCATCTGTCTACTAAACCTAGGGGTACCCTTGCCCACATAATAAGCTTGGATAGTTTCTTTGGCCCTATCCATGACCTCATACAAATAGGCCATTATGGGCTTATCACTATCAACCAATCTCGGAACCTTTACCAAAGGTTCACTAACTGAGCACACTTCTTCCACTCCTTCCTAAAAAGAGTCAGTGTACACCAATCTAGCAATGGCTCTCCCATCCTCTCTTGTTATATGTACAATCACACCACTCATCATAGACAAACATTTGCTTCAACTCAAACTGACATTGAAGCAAAGATTGAAGAGTAATGAAGTTAGTGGCAAAACGTGTGATTGCAGGATGCCTCAACTCCCTGTTTCTGGTGCATCTCTTCATCAGGCTAAGACCGAAAGCACTATTATATATGAACTTGGGGATGCTCCTAACCTGATCAATCACCTCCTTGATGAAGGAAATTTTCCCCATATCCTCGAGCATCAAATTAATACAATGTGCAACGCATGGAGTCCAATACAATGAGCGGTGCCTCTCCATAAGCACCCTACCGTTATCTGTTATGATTTGCACCACATTATACGAGCCGATCTTCTGGATGAACCCATCCATCAACTCACGTAACAATGCTTCATCTTTTACATGTGCCGTTGCATTCACTGATTTGATAAACATGGTACCTCTAGGACAATGTACCAAGAAATTGAGAAGGGTCCTACCCTTCCTATCTATCCAACCATCAAACATCACTATGCATCCAGAGACCTCCCATGACTACTTCAACTCCACCAATCTAGAGTTGATGCCCTCCTTTTTTGCTTGAAGAATTGGCCCCACAACTCCTCATAGGTAGCGCTTTTATACATTGGGCCAACAACAACAATGACATCACACATCGGCTGCCAAAATGGATTGTTTTTGGTGATGATGAGAGGTAAGCCACTCTAGAAAAGACACTTCCCCATAACCTTGTATGCTTCTGCCTTCTCCCTTTTTTTATCACTGACATGATGGAAGGTTCTGTGCCAACTCCGGTTTGTGGAACAAAAAAAGATGAGGACCTCCTATAATAATAGCTTAATGGCTAAATTCTAGTGATGATTGATGTCTCCATTGCGTTAGTTCAACTATTCAATGAGATCTATGGTCTCCTTATTGTCCATGTTGTCTAGATTTACTTATATACCCTCTAAAGATACAAAGTTAAAAAATTATGATAAACCTCCATTGGAACTCTAGGATGTGGAAATAATTTCTTCAACGCTCTTTGACGTCTCAATGCAACTTCCTTGTTTTTATTTGTGCTTTTATTCTTGGTTGTGGGAAGATGTCTAAAGGATAGTACTTGGGATTCCATGAAAAGGCTAAATTGTGTAATGGAGATGTCAATTTGTTTTACCCTTTGGTCACTAAATTCAAAGGCTTCTTGGTTGCTTCAGTGGGTGGCCATTTACACTGATCGAAATCTCCCTTTCAAGTACACTCTTTTGATGCTATATGTGATCTCCTACTTGTTAACCCCGGATTTTCCCATCAAATTTGAGTGTTAAACTAGGCATGTTCGTGAGTTGGTACCATAGGTCACAAGTTTTCTTTAAATTGGTTTAGAGACATCACTTTCAGTTTGAGATCATCTGGGAGCACACAATTTTTTACTTTTAGCAAGTGTCCTATATATGCATGTTACGTGCAACACTAGGAGCATGCATGGGCAGGTGATTGTTTCAAAAAAGTATTTTTTGATTTTGAGCTTTTGCTATTTTGGGAAAGTGTTTGTTTTTAAACTTACTATTTTTTGAAATTGGTTACAATTTTGAGTACCCCTTTTGATGGGTTTCCAAAAGGGTGTTTTTCAAAATTTGGCCAAGTTTTCTTTCGATTGGTTCAAAGACACCAGTTTCAGTTTGAGATCAGCTATGGGCACACAATTTTCTACTTTTAGAAAGTGTCCCATGCATACATGTTACATGAAACACTAGGAGCATCCATGGGAGGGTGATTGTTTTAAAAGGGTATTTTCCAATTTGAGATTTTGCTATTTTGAGAAAGTGTCTATTTTTAGAAACTTACTAGTTTTAGAAATTGGTTACAGTTTTGAGTACTCCTATGATGGTTTTTCAAAACGGTGTTCTTTGACTTTTGAAGATACTATTTTTAGAAATTTTCTATTCTTGGAAACCAATCACATTTATGGATGTTAATTTCTAAAACCCAACATGCAGATTTAGTTAGCCAATAGTTTTATACCCAGAAATTAATGTTTAACCAGAAATAAAATTCTTAACTATGCAACAGAAAATACAGTTGAGTTTTTAACTTTTAAATGCACAACAGAAGCAACAAAAACCAAGCACATAAAAACACTAACACCAAAAATACCCTGGAAACCCCACTGTGGGGAAAACTAGCAAAGAGGGGATTTTATTGGTTTCAGAGGAAGAAAATAATTACAACTAATTCAAAAGTTTCTTACAGCCCAACAAACTTGCCCTGTACGGCCTTGCAAAATCACCTTTTCTCGAGCTGCAAATTCGCCTTATTCCTCAGCCAAATCGCCCTCTTTAGCTCTTAGCTCAATGTGTGTGTCGTCACACCCTTGCTTCAGCTTCCTTATTATCATTTTCAGTTTACTCATTTCCCCCTCTCATGAGATTTCTAGAAGATTCCAGCAATTACACTTTAAGTGAAAATTTAATTTCCTAAGTCATAAGCTTAGGAAATCTGAGCAAATAAAGCCAATAAAATTATTTGACTAATTTTATGCTTTTCCTAAGTCAAAACTTAGGATAAAAATAAAATGTTGATCTGGGTATTAATTAATGTGTCCTTTAGCATGCCTGGACACTTAGGCCAATGTTGAGACACCTTCCAAGCTACAAATTTAAGACTCCCTCTTAGCGAGGGTGTTCAACACCACCCCCAACTTATCCCTGAAGAAAACAAACTTGCCTTTCATCAAGGCCTTCGTGAGAATGTCTACAACCTGCTCACTTGTAGGCACATATTGTAGCTTCATTGTCCCTTTCTGCACATAGTCCCTGATGAAGTGAAACCAGATCTCAATGTATTTGGATATGTCATGAAACACTGGATTCTTAGAGAACTTGATGCAACTATGATTGTCACAATGAATGACAGTCACATCCAACTCTTGGCCAAACAAACCCATGAGGAGTTTATGAATCCCAATGGACTCACATGATGCTAAGCTAGCTTCCATGTACTCTTCCGCAACAGAGCTTAATGCCACTAACTTCTGCTTCCTGCTGAACCAGGAAACAACTCCTGATCCCAAGCTGAAACACCATCTTGATGTACTCTTCCTGTCTACTGTGCTGCCTGCCCATTCCACATCTGTAAAGCCTGTCAACTTCTAACCATCTCCTTGGATGTAGCTCAATCCATACTTGACTGTGCCACACAAATATCTCACAACATGCTTCGCTGCCACCCAGTGTATCCTCATCGGCTCAACCATGAACTGACCAAGTGTGTTAACTGCAAAGCATATATTTAGTCGTGTTGACCAGATACATCAGAGAGCCAATCAACTAGCTGTAAAGTGTAGGGTCCACTGCCTCTGATCTGTGTTGAGATTTGGGTACCTTGGAAAATGGCCCCCTTGTGTTTGTGAGTCTCTAAACACAAAGGGGGAGACTATTACATTTATACCTTTACTTTATGTTCTAATTTCACATTGATTAGGAGACTTAAGTCATAAAGTGACAATTAATTCACAAGGTGGGTGAATTAATAGACATAAAGCAAACCGTGGAAACTTAAGAAAAGTGGGTTTTTAAGTGAGATTTATGAGAAGTGATCTCACTCATTAATTAGACTTGGCTAGATCTAATCTAGGCCATTGATCTTTTAGGTTTGGCCAAAGAGAGGCTAAAGGAGGCAAAAGGTTAAGGATGAGGTTCACTCTTCACTTGAGAGAGTTTAGTGAGGAGGAGGAGACCAAGTGAGGGAAGTGGGTGAATTAATAGACATAAAGCAAACTATGGAAACTTAAGTAAAGTGGGTTTCTAAGTGAGATTTATGAGAAGTGTTCTCACCCATTAATTAGACTTGGCTAGATCTAATCTAGGCCATTGATCTTTTAGGTTTGGCCAAAGAGAGGCTAAAGGAGGCAAAAGGGTAAGGATGAGGTTCATTCTTCACTTCAGAGAGTTGAGTGAGGAGGAGGAGAGAAAGTGAGGGTTTGGAGAAGAGAGACACACTTGGAGAAGAAGGGCGCAAGCTTCAAGGAGGGAGGTGCACTAGTTCATGAGAGACTCATGGAGGAGGGCACATTTAGTGAGAAGCTAAGTGCGAAAGCTATCTTGGAGGAGGTTGCTTGAGAGGAGGGCACACTTCTGTGATAGGGTGCACAAGAGGTCAAGCAATGGCGCATTTCTTGGAAGAAGCACATAAGAGAGGAGTAGGGGTGCACTTGAGGCTAAGTTTGCACAAGCAAAGGGAAGAGGGCGCTACTACTCATTGTGATCATTCTACAAGTGGGCAAAAGCAAGGCAAAGGCAAAGGAAAAGCATAGCAAGGTGAAGAGGGCGCACCCAAGGCAAAGGGCACATTCTTCAAGGGCTAGTAGGCACAAGTTTTGAGGAGCTCCATTACAAGCTTAAGGATAAGATTGGATTGTATCATGTTCCTTGTGTATTTACTTGTTGTAGCATTTGCTTTGAGATCTTCAATATATCTATCTCTCTTACTGGTTTTCCCCATGGGGGTTTTTCCAGGGTCATGTTGACCAAAAACTATATGTGTTGATTTGTCATGTATGCTTAGTTATTATCAACTGTAACTTGTAAGTAGTTAAAAGATCTAGAGGGTATTACATGTTTTAAGGTTATGCATGTGCTATATTTGTTCAGCCTAAACTAACAATCAAACACTTGCAAGAGCACCCTTAAAAGAGCATGCAATCATCAGTCTAAAGGCAAATTAAAGGGGGAGAAAAATCAGAACTGTTTGCTGTCCTAATACAACAGCAAGAACAGTTTGGAACCTTGAACTTAGAGCCCAAAAAGAGGTCATATGAGAGACATGTTGGGCAGCCTTTAGTACCTCAGAATTTTTTCATGGTATCAGAGCCAAAGGGCTAAGTGTTGGCTGATTTCTTGGAGCATACAGTGGGCAGAATTATTGGACAGTTTGTACAGCCTCTTTTCACACTTGTGTGTTGAGTGTTGAGGCTGTTTTCTTTTGCAGAGTTTAGCATCAGTTTCGGCTTCAATGGGCAGTCATGTTGGTGACACAGATGAGGGCGGATGATAGGCTAGCAAGTGCTAGCAACTGGTCCCCTTGGTAGACCAAAATTGTTTTTGTTTTGGAGGATCTTGAACTATGGGATATAGTTCAGGCTCCAATGGTTCTTCCTCCTGTTACTGCTCCCTTGTTGGTGGCAGAGTTCAGGAAGAGGAACACCAAGGCAAAGAGAACTATCTGTTATGCGGTGAGAGACCATGTCATACCTCATTTGATTGGTAAGGAATTTGCTTTTGAGATGTGGGACTCATTATGCAAACTCTACCAGAGTCCTAATCAGAACTGGAAGATGTTTCTTCAGGAGAAGCTTAGGAGCATTAAGATGCTCAAGTCAGAGTCGGTTACCTCATACCTCGTGAGATTTACTTAGACTCGTGATGAGTTGGCGACAGTTGGTGAGATAGTGGATCCCATGGTTTTGGTGAGGACATCCTTAAGTGGCTTCTCCAAACCTTGGGAGATTTTTGTGCGAGGCATTGTGGCCAGGGAGGCTATGCCCAGTTGAGAGAGACTCTGTGATGACTTTGTGCAGGAGGAGCTGAGATTTAGCTCTAGACCTATAGGCCAACAACATGTTGAAGAGGGTGAGGAGGATCTTGCTCTTTATGCAAAGGGAACAAAGAAGACCGATCAGGGTGCTAGACAGGGTCCCAAGGGAAGGGAAAAGCCACAACAAAGTGGTAGTGGGAAGGAGAGAGACATGAGCAAAGTGAAATGATTTGCTTGTGGAGAGATGGGGCACTATGCTAGACAATGTCCCAAGAAGAAGAAGAAGCAGTAGGATGGTGCAACCTCGACAACAGAGGAGCAGGAGTTCACTGCTCAGTTTGAGAGGGAGTGTGCTCTTATAGGTTGTTGTTTGACAGTTGAGACACCATCCAATAGTTGGTGCATAGACAGAGTTGAGGAGGTCCTGCAGATTCAGAGTGTTGTAGCTCAGGGGACACCGTCTCAGTTATTGAGTACACCATATTTAGGGGTGACTAGTCCACCCGGGACAACTTCAGTTTCAGAGTCGCCGAGTATACAGATAGTTGGTGCGGATGCTTTAGGGCCACAAAATACTTTGCAGAGATCTGTTGGAGAGCCTCAGAGGTTGGTTAGAGAAAGCAGGGCACCACAGAGGTTTGGGTCACACTTGGCTGTGGAGACGAGCAGATCAATTTCAGATTCCTCTTCAAGAGGAAGTCCCTTGGTGAGAGACCAAGGTGAGGATCTTTGGTGAGATGCCAAGATCAAGAGACTCTTGGTGAGATGCAAAGAGGTAGACCATAGTTTTAAAAACCGAAACCGATACCAGAACCGGTCGAGGGTCCAACCTGAACTGGTTTTTTAAAAAATACATAAAATATTTAAATTTTAACGAAAAAAATATATTTTTAAGATTTTAAATCATGTTTCCAAAGCATTAGAAACAATTAGAGACAACATATCCAAAGTATGCTCATGAATATATCAAAGCGACACCAAGTGCAATACATATCTAGAGATCGGAACATAAATACATAATCAAGGAGGCTCTTAATGGCCTCTACAACATCAAATAACATACTAAGTTAGAGTCACTAATACTATAGGTGGGAATGCCAATGAAAAATACAAAATAGCCATAGGGTAGAATCTAGATACTAGAACAGTAGATGGAATAATCTCATAGCTCATGAGTCGCGACTGTCAGTAGTCCTCCATGTCATAATCATCATGATTGGCATCACTTCCACTGCTGTCTCCTCCATCCCCCCCCTCCTCCCCTATATCCAATGCAATCCGTGCATTTGTTGATGTGGACTCTGGAGGATGACGCCTCAAGAGGATCACCATCATCAAAAGTGACCGGCTCTAGCACTAGTTCATTAAGATCCAAGTTGGCTAATGCCAACTCAACACTGTTGTTCAAACCCTTATCATCAGAAAACACATCCCACATCTTTGTCTTTCCCTTCAACTACTCTTCTCTCTGCTTGTATATAAGATGGAGGTTGGTGTGCACATACACTACTAAGTCACCTGACACGACGACAAAGAGAAGAGTTCAATAGAAGAGTTTATACTTGAGTGAAGGGTTCATTTTTACTGGGGTTGTGACAAAAGAGTTCAACAATCAATGCCACCAACATTGAGGTACATAAATGTTCTCTTGATTAAATGTTAGTTCCATACCCTCATACATGATAGAATCCAGTGGAAACATTGCAATCTTGCCAATCTTGAAATCCTGAAAACTGTTAAGTCTGCTGAATTTTGAATGGGACCTAAAATTCTACTTTCTCCATATGAAGTCCAATGAGGTTGGAACCACTCTCAAA
>JASDQU010411899.1:0-10451 GCA_032191745.1 Picea mariana | reverse complement strand
GGGGCAAGCAATTAAATTGATTTATAAAATCTTTTGGGATAAAATTTAAAAAGGGGAAATAATTGTTTTACCTATTATGCTAATTAAAAATTTATTCATTAGAAAGAAAAAGGGAAGATGGGTAAGTTTCTACACTTTCCTTTTTGAGTTTAAATAAAAAGGGGAAAGAGGGAAATCTAAAATAATTAGGAAACTAAAAAGAAAAGGGAAACACAAGGAAAAATCAGAAAGTCTAACTTAGTAAGGTATCTAGCATTAAATAACCTTCTAAATTAAACTGAAATAGTAAATTAATAATGGGGAAAGTCATTAAAACCTGTAAGGGAATTTGCGGACACCTAGGAGCGATTCTAGGAATGACTCTAGGTGGGTGACAGAAATAAGGGTAATTAATTAATTAAAGAAATTATTTTTGGAGGAATGAAGGGGATGGGTGACACATGTACGGGGAGGATTTTTATGAATTAATTTATTAAACATTAAATAAAATGGGATTTTGGGAAAGTAAATGACTTTGAAACTCTATATAATGGAGGGAGGAAAATGATGATGGATCTCTTCTATTTGCATAACGTTACGTTGCAGAAATATATACTTGACTGACTTAGCTTGTGGGAGTTGGGATACCTAGCTCGATGAGGAGTGGTAGCACAGCCTTGTGAGGCGAGTTGGGAGGTAGTTGATTCTATGGATAGTGTGTGTGGCCCCTTCACAGGTCGAGGGGCTAAGGGGGAAGAAGAGTACCCCTAGCATTGGATGGGAGGTACCGGTGAAGTCTCATTGGTCGACAAGCAGGAGTTGCACAAATCGCGTGGGACATCAACTCAGAGCGGGCGATTGGGAAATGGTATGCTTTCTTTATTTTTGCATGGTAGATTGTTAGTATGATTATGCTTTTGGATCTGCATGTTTAATTGGGTAAGGAAAATGACTGTCTTAGCATTCTAGTTGATGACTGAATTTTTCCATAACCCTTAGCTCGATGTTGATTTCCCCTGGCCTTCAATCCTTTCATGTCTTGACCGTCCTGTGGTTGATTGACTATGATGATTGTGTTTTATTTTTCCTTCGTCCCTAGATCATCAGTCCTTGCCTGAGTAGTCGGCCAGGAGCCTGATCTACAGTCGTCTCTTTGGTGTTAATAGACCTATGGATCTCAACGCCCTACTTTTATGTGCATGGATGATGAGCGAAGGATGTTCCTGTCAGCCATCTACCTCTGTTGTTTGTCCTTGGCTAATTGTTTGTGTTGAGACTTGATGCATATATTTGACCCGACAAATTATTGATTGACGGTGAAATTTTATCCTTTATTGTCTCCGTTGTGCCCCCTTGTTACTCTGGCGATTTTCCATTATCAAGACTGAAACCATGCATTTTAAGACTGCGATATTGACCACTGGTTGTGACAGTGATTTCACCTTGATTTTTACTCTTTATGACTTCCATTCGATACTCTTAACTACCTGGCGAGTTAATTTACAGTATAAAGAAAAGAAATTTCTAAAAACTAGAACGTCCTAAACCTTAAATACCTTACAGACTTACCATTTTTCCCGATGAAACCTTTATATTCTACAAGGTCCCAGGTAAAACCCTCTTACAGTAAGAAGCAAACATTATAAAAATTCTATCTAGTTTAAGATTTGGAGGTCAGAGTTAGGGAAAATTCGCCCTCTACAAATAATTCCTCATCAAACGTACCTAGCTGCCTGCTTTCGTGTAAATGGTGTAAAATAGAATTTCATTGAGAAATATTGTGTATTGAAGAAGTCTACGTTGCCAATTGCTTTAACCTGTGTTTTTTATTTTCAAATCATATCCACTTGGTTATTGCTTCACGCCTGTTGAAAGTTGCACATCAATATCTCACCTTGCATCTCCTCAAAACTAAGCTCTAATTATGAAGCCTGCATCTTCTCTTCTTTATATCAATAACCAGTTTAAAATGGCTCTGGTCAACATAAATAGCTACCTCCTACTTCCGATATTATTGATCGTGTTTATTGTATGTACAATGAACAATTAGCGAACGTTTATGGTATAGCGAATGTTTATTGTAGCAAATGTTTATGCAGGTACAACGAATAATCATTGTAGCAAATGTTTATGTATAACAAATGTTTATTGTATAGTGAATGTTTATTGTAGCGAATGTTTATGTATGTACAACAAATAATCATTGTGGTGAATGTAATTCCCTTCTGGTGTGTTTGGTATAGCGTTTTACCTATTTTATTAATGACAGAAAATATAAAAATCCATTCTGGTGTGTTTGGTACAACGTTTTACTTATTTCTCGATGAAATAAAGGATAAGAATCCAATATGGTGTGTTCTTTCCTGAACGTTTTGGTTTGGGTTTTCACTTGAAAGAGTTTCATTGCTTGCATTTAGTGCTCGAAAGAATTTACCTTTTGTGATGGATTTCATTGCTTGGGTGCCTGGCATTTTCCCATGGTATGCACTTCGTTCTGAGTTACCCTGGGGTCAGAGTGGTTACCCTCTCTAAGAGGGCATTCTCTTGTATTAATTACCTGCGTTTAACTTGACAGTGAAATGTTAATATGGCTTATGCAATTACTAAGTTTAAAGTTAATAACTCTCACCTACTAACACATCCTTGGACAATGAAACCTTAATTATGTCAACCCCCTTTTTTTTCGGCTAGATAATAGCACTCCCATACCTCCAGTTTAGTTAAGTGCAATCGTTTCAACCTCAACACTATTTTATTGGCTAGATAGCTTTTGAAGGATAATTCATTTTTTTAGCACCTTAATCACAAGCATTATGCTTGATAACGAGAATGTTTCTTTTATTTATTTTGGTATTTCTAAGAATAGATCATATTAATGGTAGGTTGATTTGTAATTGTTGTCTAATTTGTCATTTAGAGTTGCCCCATTAATTTGCTTTTAATGTTAAATAGACGGTACATTAAGGACTAATCTGTAAATTAATAGGTTAACTAGTGGGATAATTGCAGCTTGTGCATTGATTTTGGTAACGTCGTCTTTGAGGTTAATTTCCCAACTAGATTGTATTTGTGATAAATTTATATTTTTCCTTTTTCGATTGTAATTAATGATAATTAGATTGGTGTGTTGACTAAAATCTGATTCGAACATGATGATTAAAAGGGTAAGTTATGTTACTTTAGATTGGTATCTGTGATTGTTTTAGATGGGATTAGAGGGTTGGGTCACTGACGAAGTCATGCGTTGGCTTGCATCTTCCTTTCTTGTCCTCCTCTTGCATCTCGTCGACCTATTGTTGGGGCTGGGTGCAGTCTTGTGGCAATTGTTTCGCCTCCTAGCACACTGGATTTTCTTGAATCCTTGGTTCCATTAGGATTGTTGCGTCAAGGTTATCAACACGCCTATCGCCTGGGGACGACATGAATCCTGATAAGGGGATCATGGCGTGCCCTATTGTATAGAGGTAAACAATAACTTGGCTAGAGTCTGTGTTACCCTTTGTGGGCATTGTTCATTGTAGTCATTTTGGCACATGGGTGGTGACACTTTCATGTGTTGGGTTCACGTGCCTTGAGGTTCTTGACCTTGGTCGTGAAGGATATTGTGTCGGGAGGGGGTGTGGTACCTTATTTGTAGGCAAGGTCATGCTGCATCAGGTGGGTAGTTGTTTCTCCTAGTTGTTTTACGCATGTTCCACCCAGTTACCCTTGAGCCAGTGCGTGAAGTCATAATTTCCTATTGCCTGGACGACGTTCTTGCATTCATTGTCAGTTGTGTCGTTAAACTGTTGTCGTCGCCGCCTTTCTGGCCTAAAAAAAAAATAAATTTGCATCTTTTGTTTTTCTTGTAGTCGTGACATGAGATCGTTACACTTTTGGCTTTATTATAGTCTGGGACTCCCCATGGGTGTACTCATAAAGAAAATTTCTGTTGCAGGGCATAAGGTTTTTTTGGAAAAAAAACTAATACAGAGATTTTAAAATGGAGTCACGGAAAAACCCTGGGCACGACCGAGTATGCTACCAACCTTTAAAAATGCTATCTCAAACCATGAAAGTCAGGACCAATATACTTAATAGGAATTAGAGGGTGACTGGCGTGCATGGTGATCGTTTAGAATTCACAGAGAGTTCAGAAAAACAACCAAGAAGAGACTTACCTCGCATAGGGTGGTGGCCGACTAGTGAGTGGATCCTTTCTGCCCATAACGAGCCCCAACTCCACGAGTCGGGCCATGTTACCGAGTTTAACATCAGGGTTAGTGTTGCAGAGTTTATTTTCGAAAATACATAGAGAAAAAGGTGAAGAGTGAAACAATAGCCTTAGGAAACCCTCGATCGAATAGATCAATGGAGATAGTGACGAGTTGTACCTAGGCCATGTGATTAGAGAAAGGTGGGGAAAATACAATGGACACAGTAAAAAAGCGATGGTCGCAAAGAAGTACATTACAAAACACCATAAATGTCTCTAGCAAGGTTTTAATTAAGCCATGATAGTCATATTTTTGCCGACCTCGCATCAATTTTATGGAAAATGCAATGACGGTTAGTTTAGATTTGCAACTTATCCTTTTCTTTCAGTTTAGTTAAATTTTTACTCTTACTGTCAGATTCTTTAGCCCTTGTGCCTGGGTTAATTTAAATGGGAGTGGTAAACGACAAGAAACGAGCAGCCTGTACCAACTGTCTAGTCATAACCTTTCTGAATCTTAACACTTATACGTACTGGTGTCATGTTAGTAATAACTCAGTTAATAAAGGCTTTTCACATACGACCTAGGGATTAATCAATACATTCATCCTAGGGGTCGTTGTATGCATCTATGTAATTCCACAGTATGCCCTATGGTTGCGCAATTAGAATGGAAATTCTATGGTGTATATATATATATATATATTTTTTTTTGTTTAAGTTATTAAGCTACTTTTCTCCTTCCTTGGAGAATAGGATTGAGATAGAGTCTTGGATTTACAACTTATCAAATAAATGGTAACTGTAATTTGTGGGAGATAAAAGAAGTAATAAAATTACTCTATAGTTATAGTTAAGAAAAGATTTAAAGGTATTGAAAGAGTTTGAATAATTCCAATGACCCTAATATTTTATTTTTTTTAATTGGTAAATTTGGGGATCATGACAGGTATTTTACTATTTTTAGGAGTTTTTAACTTCTAGGGCCATTTTGAGGGCCTAAATGAAGGTTTTTCGTGATCGAGGTTCTCAATGATAGTTGAAGGCTCTTATTTATCTTCCAAAATGAATCTCCTCGATGATACCTTTCCAACAAGCTATTGTGCGCCCCAAACAGAGATCGTATGCCAAAGTTATGCCCCCCGAAAGTTGATACACCAAACAACCCAAAATGGGGTCCACAAAACTGTTGGATTTTCATCTTCCAGGGTTAGGGTTTTGGATTTTCTTTATGATAAAAAGGTCTTTGGAGCCGCACTGTAAAATCATCTTCTTGTGAATGTGAGTAGCAGACACATCTCTTCTTAGAGATAAGCTGCCACCATTCTAGCGAGTCTTTCACTCTGTATTTTTACAGTCTTTGTACATTTTCGCTCATTAATATAAAATTGTGTATTATTGTATCTCTTTGTTTATGATTGCATCTAATACATTTATGTTATATGATTGGATATCTGAGATATCTCTGTACATTGTTTTACTTTATCTTCACTCTCATTTCGTGCTGAAAATAATCTGGATCACCATTACAATGTTAACAACCCTTGTCCCTAAATAAATATGAACAAAACCTTAATTAATAAGACCTTTTTACTATTCTTCTCTTGAAACATGTTCAATATGGTAAATTAGGAGCTTACTCAATACAAAACACTAAGTCATATTTTTATCTTCAATGTCACACCTTCAAAGAACATCCCTAATGTAACCAATATTTAGTCTGTCAATTCAAACCATACAAATTTCTTCAAGTCTTCATACATCTAATGTTTCACCATCTATCATTTTTCTAATTTTAAGTGACTCTATCCTTTATCTATAATATAACAATAATTTTCATCTTACTTCTATTACCAAGAATAACAAATTCACATAGATTACCTATCCTTAATAAAAAAAATTCTTCAAAGTAATATTCTATTTATTTATTGATCTTTATCTCTCTTTTATTTTGTAACCATTTCATTTTTTTCTATATAATATTCGAAACCTCCCTTTTTAAAATCTTCTCACCATTACTAAAAATAACCCCTTCGGCCATGTTCCAAATCAACCATTAACCATAGTTGGTCCTAAATAAAGAACGTTAATGTCTACATAAAATGTAATGAAATCCTCCAAAAGATTAATAGTGATCATATCTTAATCATGAGTGGAAATATCCAAAAGATTAATAGTGATCATATCTTAATCATGAGTGGAAATATCCATGGTTAAAGTTTTCAAGCTTCATTTTTTCATTCTTCCAAAGATATCTTCATGAGTGGAAATATCCATGGTTAAAGCTTTCAAGTTTCATTTTTTCATTCATCTAACAATATCTTCATTTCTTCGTTTTTCTTCATATAGTTTTACGTATTCTCATTTTGTTAATTCTTTATTTCTCCAACCATCTTCTTGTTCTAATGTCCCTAACATCTCTTCCAGCTTCATTTTTTCATTCATCTAATAATATCTTCATTTCTTCGTTATTCTTCATTATAATTTTATGTATTCTCATTTTGTTAATTCAGCTTTCAAGTTTCATTTTTTCATTCATCTAACAATATCTTCATTTCTTCGTTTTTCTTCATATAGTTTTACGTATTCTCATTTTGTTAATTCTTTATTTTTCCAACCATCTTCTTGTTCTAATGTCCCTAACATCTTTTCCAGCTTCATTTTTTCATTCATCTAATAATATCTTCATTTCTTCGTTATTCTTTATTATAATTTTATGTATTCTCATTTTGTTAATTCTTTATTTCTCCAACCATCTTCTTGTTCTAATGTCCCTAACATCTATCCCATACTAGAGTATGAGATATTTCTAATACCACTTGATGTAGAGAATTTCACCCCCTACAATATAAAGTTAAGCACAATATAAATCATTTTTTTCCATAACATTCAAGATAATTTTTTTAAGTAAGTATCATAACATTCAAGATAATTTTTTTAAGTAAGTATCTATTGTATTAATTTCTTTAACAATATTCTTATTCTAATGTCCCTAACATATCTCCCATCCTAGAGTATATACTAATTTCTAATACCACTTGGTATAGAAAAGTTCACCCCCCACAATATAGAGTTAAGCATAATATAAATCATTTTTTAATATAGAGTTATGCATAATATAAATCATTTTTTAAGGTAAGTATCTATTGTATTAATTATAAATAGAGTGTATAGAGAAAGCATAGTTTTTCCAACCAAAAGAGACCATGATAATATTTGGGTAGCCAAAAATATCTTCCCTCGAGGGAAAACCAAGCCATTAAATTGTTCATATGACTTAAAAAATTAAAAATATATGTATGAACATGTTCATATTTTCTTATAATAGTAGCCACCTTATATAGATCTAGATAACAAAGATAAAAGAGAAAACTAAAACCATAACATCTTTCATCAACAATCATGAGAAACATGGGGGTGAATGGTTGCAAAAGCACCTCATTGGACAACAACATTTTAATATTTTGGTCTAGAGTATTGTCTTGTTGGGGGAGTGAATTTCCCACCCATACAATGCACCATCCAAGTGAGAAACCACAACAATATATGCATTATGTATCTCCAAAGATTCAATTCGGCCTTTCAGTTGTCTAAAATCCTCTTCCTTGGGAAACATCCCCAAAGCCACCATTGTTTTTGTATGCCAACAAAGTTCTAATGTGTGGAAGAATTTGAAATTCCTAGTTCTGGGGCATCCTAGATCCAGAATCAGAGACTCAACCCGATTTTCCATGGAAAACTTCCTCCTCCACATCTCATGGAAGACTTATCTTCTTCGAGAACAATTTTCACATAAAACTCTGTTTCATCTCTGGCCTCTTTGGAAACACGAGATTGTTTTACAAAGGGGTGTTCACGTTTTCTACCCGATGGTGCCATGACTCGAAGGACAAGTGGTAGAAGAAAACAAAAGAAGCTAGTCTCGGGAACAAAATGAGCTATAATCCCTTCCAACATTATAATTGCTAATACCTGATTCTAGATAATAAATAAACCCCAGGTTCGGCACACTCTTACCTTCATATCATTATACATTCTACTCATTGAATTCAGAATGATGAAAATTCGAGTTTGAATCTTCCTTTCCAAGCCATCGACCATATTCATGACTCAAATGTCCTCCAAAATTCTCCTAGCTTGTGCCAAGTTTGAATGTAGGTACAATTCCAACCCTCCCTTCACTATAAGACTGGAAGGTTCCAACTCTATAACCATCTCCCCACTCAACATTATAATCAACACCATCATTTTGTCATCCCCTGAGTACACCATTTTATCTCCGTGAAATGATAGAACCAACGAGGATGGGTTCTTCCCCTACATCGAGAGCACAAAGAAGAGTAACATATTCATCATAGCCATGCTCTCCTAACATTATAATCAACACCATCATTTTTTCATCCCCTGAGTACACCATTTTATCTCCGCAAAGTGATAGAACCAACGAGGATGGGTTCTTCCCCTACATCGAGAGCACGAAGAAGAGTAACATATTCATCGTAGCCATGCTCTCCTTCATCAAAATATTTGTCTTAAATTAACTCTTGGCGTTAAATTAACTCTAAGCATACATCCACCCACGATCAAGATAAGTGTCGAGGGATCCTTGAGGATATGTGAGTGTTATAGAATGAACTTTCCACATGTTCCCTCAGGTTGATCCCTATCTCCTGGATGTCAATGGCTTCTCTAGATGATCCCGAGAAAACCCCATCCGGGGTCATTCAAGGGAATTATCAAAACCACAACAGTTTTGATTAATTGTTCATTGCAATAATACGACCTTCAATGTCGTTAGCAACAAAAGTACATACGTTATTTGTCAGATGTATTTCCCATTATTTTTATTGTTCATTGCAATAACATTATTTTTATTGTTCATTGCAATAACAGCACCTTCAATGTTTGTCGGATGTCTTTCCCGTTATTTTTATTGCACCGTCATGACTCGGCCCTTCATACGAGAAACCTTGGAGTTTATTTCACGTGGGTATTCTCACACTCAGAATTTCACGGACAAGCACCAACAACTGTATGTTAACCTCTAATGCTCCTCACCTCTGAGTCGTGTTGAGGAATATGTGTATTTCATGAGATCTGTTTATGTTGGGACGATAAGTATTTGGTATTGGTGGATATAATAATATGAGTGTAGTGTTCCTATCTCTTTTTACTTGGAATAGAATTTTATTGAGATGTATGGTTTCCAAATTGACTTAGCTGACATATTCAATATGATTTATGTCAACCCAAATTGATACCCCCAACCTACATAATCTTTGAGAGATAGATAAAGACATATATGTGTGAGAAAGATACCTTCTATTCTGTAGATAATGAAATAATATGTTTTGAACTCACACTTGGTCCATGGAGGCTTGAAATTTCACAATGTCCACACTCCATTTTCACAATGTCCACACTCCATTGTCTAGGGAACCATTTTTCAGTAATATTGTTGTTTTGTTGATGTAAACTTATATCACAAATTTAAAAGATTACAAGTTTCTAGAAAGGATAAGACCATTTTTGGTTGAATATATCAAACACCCTGGGAATTTTACTCAGAATATTCTTACTCTGATGAACTAGGTGTGAATGAGAATTATAGTTTTCCAAATGGCTTAGTTGGGCTGCCATTATGTCTGTTTCTCTAGCTTGATGACCTAAATTGAAATTTCCAAGTTATGTAATCCATCTCCTTTATGGAATCAATCTATATAGATATACAAAATACAAGAGCATATTTGCACCATTATTATCAATAGTTCACATTAGGGTTTTAAACATAGTTACCTACTTAACAAGATCTCTTTAGGGTTCTCATTTTTTAAAGATCACACTTAGTGGTTTTTTTAACCCCCATTTTAAAAAAGGGTGCTACTAGTTTTTGTGTGTGGGAGGAGCGAGGGTTGGTTAAAAGTACAACTTGTTTCAGATCATGGCCTTCACAACTAATACTATTGCAAATGAAACCTTAAAATTAACCCTTAAATTTAGAAGTGGTGCTCTAAGTAGTACCCATTTTTTTTGTTTTTTTGGAGGGGGGTGTAAAAATACAACTTGATTGAAACAATGGCCTTCAAAAATGGCATTGTCACATATGTGAACAAAAAAATTAAAATTGACCCTTGAATCAAAAAGTGGTGTTATTCATTCTTTTTTGAAGTTAAAGTTATAGTTTATATGAAATTGTGACCTGACAATTAGTATCATTGTTGACAAAAACCCTTAAAACCAACATTGTTGTAAAAAATATCATAAAAAAGAGAAAAAA
>JASDQU010411898.1:0-10451 GCA_032191745.1 Picea mariana | reverse complement strand
TATTGATTATTAGTACATGCACGAGACTTGTATGTACTAGCTACACATGCATTTCTTGTACATAAACACTAGTATGTATGAGTTTTCTTGGCTTACTTACTAATAGTGTCGGTTAATTGTCATGAATGTGTGAACCATGTTTCTTTTCCTATGTATCATGGGATACCTTAACTTCGGGACAAAGTTTCCTGAAGGGTGAGTGTATGTAACAACCCTGGTTAAATAGATGCATAGGGATTATTAATTATAATTAATTTGATAATCTGACTGGCCTAATATGTTTAGTTAAACAATAATTATTTCTTAATAATATTAATTAGTTAATTAATTATTAATTAATTGTTCATATATGTCGATGATTAATTAATTAATTAATTGACTCATTAAATATTTGAGTAATGAATTAAAGGGGCTTAATAATTTTAGTTTATTTAATTAAAGACTTACGTATGAAGGGGGGGAAAGAAGCATTAAATGGAGGGGATAAGATAATAAAGAAGGGGATAAGGTAATAAAGGAGGAGATAAGGAAATTAATGAGGGGCAGGAGAGTCGGTGAAGGAGGGGATATGACGGAAGAGTCCTACGGGAAATGGGGGGAGGATTATTTTGGAGAAGGAAGCATTTTGGAGGGGCACTGTATTTTCTGTGACATGTATTTTTGTGGCATATAGTTATGTGGCACATTGTTTGGTTGGAGGAGTTTGATATTGGGAGTTTTTGGTGAACCATTGCAGGGGGCACCGGGTTGCTGGGGGTTTTGGGCACGGGGGCCAGGATTCCTTTCGGTATCCTGGAGCTAGGGAGCCGGACAGGCTGCTCCTAGTTGGATGGATGGTTAGTCGGTTTGGGCAGAGTTTGGTCAGTGCATCAGGCTGGACAAGGTAGTAGGGAAAGGACAACCAGAGCAGCGGGAATTAGCATCAGAAGGAGGTATTTTAATTATGAATTTGCTGAGTTATTTTCATGTTGTGGATAAATTTTAAATTTATGCTGAATATTTATGTTTATATGAAGCTAAATGAATTATTTACGCACTGAAAGAAATTCTTCGTTTGAAATTGAAATTCTAATTTTTTTTTTATAAATTTTATGTGTAGTACTATGAATTTAATTAGGCTTGTTTGTTCTTGGTCTCTACATGGATTATTGCTTCTGGGTCTAGATTTCTTCTCGTATGAATTCTCTTGGGAGCCAGGTTTTCTGCTCAAACTACTTATGCTACTAATCTCTTTATAAAGGAGTCACCAAGGTAAATTTAGTTTCATCCAATAAGGTGTTTGATTCACTGTCACCCTTAGGAATCAAATCTGAAGCTTTAAGTTGTTCTTTTCCCAGGGAAGATTTCACTTTCATCCCCGAAAACAGCTCCAAAATGTTATCACTCTGTAAATTTGTTCGGATGATAAAACAAACGACAAAGGTAACCTACAAACCACTTTAGAGCTGGTTATTATCCTGCTCATCTCAGAGAGGGCTCTCTAGTGTCACTTGGTATTTAACAGATGAATTTTCTTTAACAAATCAATGGCTAGGTTTTGTTCCTTTGAAGGGTTTTTTATAATTTTGCTAGCAAGGAAGGGGAGGGACACCTAGGGCTATGGAGTCAAACTTATGAAAACAAACAGAAACATTAATTGGTCGGTTGAAATCTCTAGAGGATAAAGGCTAAATGAGGTAATGAATCTGAGTTATAGATTATAATTTGCAGAGTTTAAGAAGAAAGGAAAAACATGTAACTGCATCAGAGCATTAAATAAAATGAATTTTGACTTAGTTAGGAAGAACTTAACACAATTTAAATTTATTCAGCCAAGAGCATCACAAGATGAATTATGGGCCTTTAACTATCCAATTTAAACAAAAGACAATGAAAATGAAATCAAGATCACAGGAAATACATACAAAGAAAGAAGACGAAACTCAGACCACCACAATTACAATATTTTCATGGAAAATTCAGGACATTTGCATGTGCATTCTATTCAGCTTCAGAAAATTACATTCAAGTTCCAAATAGCTAAAATCATGCCCTTACACTTATGCCAACCCTTAATACATCTGAAACTCCTAATATTTATACAATCTAAGTTTCTTCGGTTTAAAACCGGTTACAATGATAAGAAAGAAATGTTTTGGTTCTGAAACTGATTACAATGATAAGCAAGAAAATGTTTCAAGACCCAAATTCTGGCTTCTCTGGCGTTTCGGACCCTTTCTTCGCCACTTTTTATTCTTTTGAGGTTATGATGGGATCCATGGTCATGATGAAAAATACCTAGAAATGAGCAGAAATGACATGCAGTTGGTGTAATGTTGAGTTGCGGGTGGAAGACGGTGGTCACACCAAGGTTCTAACGGTCCAATGTTCAAATAATAATCAAATAAAATAAATGACTAAAAGAACCTTTTTACTTTTCTATTTTATGGGGGTGCAAGGAAGTGGTTTTGAGATAACCTGCCTTTTGTCCCGCAATGCACCTGGTGATGCCTCGTACCCCTGAGAGAAAATCGTGGTTTAAATTGTGGGACCGCACTTCGAAATTAAAACCCGCGCAACTTCAGCCCCCCACAATCGTTTTCAACCACTGATCTCAAGAAATCATGATCCACGATACTTCAGACTCGATCGGATACTTTTCTATTTTGCAGGGGCGCGAGAAAGTGGCTTGAGGCAACCCGCTTTTTGTTCCGCAATGCACCTGGTGACGCCACGTACTCCAGAGAAAACTATGATTTAAATTGTGGGACCACTCTTCAAAATTAAACCCCATGTAGCTTCGCCCCCCGCAATCGCTCTCGATCGTTGATGTTGTTGCAATCTTCGATCTGGGTAACCCTGCTATGTTAGCGCCACGCTAAATTTTATCTATCTGCCAACTCTAGAATCATTTTAACCAAGTTTAGAGATGGTGACAATTTGGCATTCGAGAGATTTTAATGTTGAGCAGGAATACCTCCCGGAGGATGATCTCTCCAATCTAATGTGGTGACATGACTTCATTGTGTTGACGTGTCATGGAAAGAAGGGTGACACGTGTCACATGGAAATGGGTGAATGACGCAACCAAATGACCAGAAATGAGTGCCACATGTCATGATTGATGAGTGTGCCATGTGTCTCAACTGATGGTTGCCACATGCTTCGGCACTTCGGGCTTCGGTAATTTTGGATTGTGAAGCATGAAGTTCTCCCGGAGTGACGTGGCAGCCTGACATCATATGATGTCACAGCTGCTGATGTGTCACAAAATGGGAGTGATACATGTCACTCGAAAATGATCGGATGATATGCCCAAAGGTGCCTGAACTAAGTGCCACATGCCAGCGCCCGATGGATTCTACATGTCTCTGACGGATGAGCGCCAGGCACCTGAACTGAGTGCCAAATGTCTTCGGCATTTCGGCATTTTCGACGTTTTGGAGTTCAGGAGTTTATGTTTTCTTTGAATTGAAAAATCCCGAAGTGGTACGGGCCCGGAGTGATGTGGCAGTCTGACGGCATTTCGTCATTTTGGTACTACGGCGTTTTGGCACTTCGGTGCTTCTATTTGGTCGTTAAGCCTTGCGCGATTTTGAAACTTCGAATGCGTGAGAGTCGTTAATCTGAACTGTACATGGGATCTCCACCATTGAAAATTGAACCTGTCTGTTTGCTTGTATTTCAAGCCCAAAATGGACATCTCTCAATGCTTCATTTTTGCTCATGGTTGTTCCATGTACATACAACATACTTGATCGACCTGTCGTAAGCTCAATTAATGGAAAACAATATGACAAGTAATTCAAACCAAATCACGATATGTGTTTACCCTTCAAGAAAAACATAAAAACTTTGTGCAAAGAATCATTCAAGCAAGACAATAAGGAAAACCAAGTCATTGAACAAATGGGAAACTGACTTGACCAACTTTAAGAGGAAATATTTCTACAAAGGTATGCGAAAAAGAGAGAGACGGGGCAGGGGTGCAGACTTAGGTATTAACATGGAGGACATGACTATTTTTTATTATTAGTTGAGTGAAGGATTTAGGTGATGGGAACTTGACGGAGCTGGTGAAAACGTTTTAAAATCCGAGTGGAAAGATAACACAAGGACAAGATGCTTTGGAAAAATTAATACAAATTAGCATGTGATAACACTCCTTTTACCCTAAAATAATATTTGTTCTTTTATATCCACTACTATCTCTAAGGAACACAATAAAAAAACATTTTTGACAACTTCATTACTAAAAGTAGCAATAAATTGTTGAGATCCACTTTCTTCTCCAAGAACTCAATAAATTATGCTAGAAAAATAATACAATAATTCTCTCACATAACTAACTCCATGAGAAAAGTCAATAATAATAAAATAAAGGAGTTGATTATGCAACAACCTCCATTAAGATATCCAAGGTGAAACATCCTATTAGTGGTGCATAAAAATGTGTGACATGTGAACTCAAGAGCTAGGGCATTCTCCACCATGGGAATACATTAATAATCATCTCCCCAAGTAACCAAAGTTGTCAAGAAATAATGGTGGGGTGCTCCTCAAAATGAGTGGTCAAAATGAAGAAAGAATTTTCTAACAAAAGATTTGGAAAACACTATAACTCCATTTTTTGTTGGAATTTCTATCATGACCACAATCTATAAATATTATGGCCACTATGCATTTAATGGCATTTCTCTGGTGGAAATTTGGGAAATTGTTTGAAAGATAACTTCTCATGAATCTACGACATCCTCAAAATATGCAATCAAACCCAAGATCTAGGGTTTGGAACCTCCTAAATCTCCTCCAATGTGGGACATATGGCTCTCCAAAGTGAGACATCCTCCTTAAACATAGATATAAGTGCAATAAGGATCCAATAAATATGGACGTCCTCAATAATAAGCATAGACATAAGTGCAAGCAACATCCACAAGTCGATGTCCGCCTTTATCTAAGGCATAAAACCATGAAACCTTCTCCTATGGTGAGACATCCCATCAATAAACTAGAAAATATGTGCAATGTAATCTACAATGATGGAAGTCTCCTCAAAGTATGGTTTGAATCAAGTCAAACATCCAAATGTGATACCTCCAAGAGAAACATCCCATCAAAGGCATAGAAGAAAACAAAGTGGCCTCAAATGGTGGAAGTCTTCCTCAAATCAAGTATTAAACAGGTGGATCCATGAAATAATGTATCAAATCTATGAAGAGCATATCTAAAATGCCATCAATGCTTAACTAAACATTCCATAAAGAAATGTGGCAGCCCCTCATCAACCAATAATTAATACCATCCCTCAACCGTGTGAAATATACTCCTCCAAAGTTGGGAAGTCTTCAACCATAAAGCATGAGAAGGTGTGCAAGGTGATAAATCCATACAATTATGTGTAAAATCACCCGAGTGGTGTGCCAACTCATAAAGAAAGGGGAGCGACCTCACCATTCAATCCTCAAAGTGATGTCAAGTATGTATATGCCTCCACATATGTTCCATCAAGGGTGAAACTGTAACATCTTGCATCATCCACTCAGCCACAAAAGTAAAGATATTAAGATGATGAACATTAAATGATGAAACATGTTGTAACATAAATTATATTTAATCTAACTAGTCTTAAACAATAATTTTACTATTTGACAACAAAATTTTAAACTTAGAGCTAGTTAGGTAACCCAAGGTATACACAACCAATTAATCATTCTCTCATTCTTCATCAAGTAATAGCCATAAGAGATTTGACGTTTGAAAAGGATCATAAAGTCGCTAGTTAAAATAACCACAATTCTAAAGCAACAACCCTTGAAAACGACAATACATAATGAGTGATTACAACGTATATTACTACAACGTAATTATACCAATAAATACAACGTATTCTCATTATTCACAAATTATATTTAATAAAATCATTAAGTGATAACCCTTACCCTTATATATTACTAAAATCAATCAAAACATTATCCTACTAAAGATCGAGAATCTTAAATAAGGACTTTACTTAACCTCCATCATTTTTTTTTGCTTTACTTTAATTAAATTTGACTAACTCAACTAGAGTGGGGACGTGAATATGCAAGGGATTAAGATTAATCAAACTAAAATTAACCATCGCAATCATGGCTGAGAGAATCATCTATAGTCTTGTTTTCAAAAGAATAAAATCTAAGAGGAAAAAGGTTCATAGATTCAAATAAAGAACATATTTTTCTTGAGTATATTTTTGAAGTTGTAATACCAACAATGAATAATCTACCTCCGTAATCACGCACAATATTACATAAATCGACATCAAGTAGTACTAAATTTCATTTGGGTCTCTTGTGTTTCATTTAATTTCTTGATTAACAGAAGATAAGAATTTATAGAGGAGCGCTTGAATTGAATAATCTGTGGCGCAACAATTTAAAATGTGATATATACATAAACAATTATCTAGCAATATACTGATCTTCGAATGACTAAATTTCGTTCCTCCATCAATATTCTATTGAAATCATTCTACAGAGTCTATTACATTCAGTGAAAATATCCACCATATTTTAAAAATCCATTTAACAATGAAGATTAAAAATATTGAATTATAAATACTATAACCAAGATTTGGATATAGAAGTTGATCAACAACCTGAACTTGCACATGTCCTTGCTTCCGCCTTCTAATCCAAGGACTTCACCGGTACCTCCCAGTGAATGTTAGGGGTACTTTTATTTCCCCTTAGCCCCCAAGTCACAAAGGGGCCACACACAAGGAACTAGAAACCAATAGAACCAAACTTGTGTTGCAAGGAAGAGCTTCCACTCTTTACCAAGTTTGGAACTCAACTCTCAACAAGTAAACTAGTTCAGAAAAATTTTGGCAACATAACAATACTTCCAAAAGTGAGATCCATATCCCTTTCTCTCCAGTTCTTTTATAGAAAAATTTCCAATGACACATGTTCTCATGCACAAATAATTTAATTAAAGGATTATTCACCCACTACATGTATCACACTCTCCCCAAGTTGCACATGTTAATTCTTTTTTTATTTTATTTATTTATGCATTTTTCTTCACATTCCCCAATGTGCTTCTATTTTTTCTCTTAGTTCCCCAATCCGTCATTTAATTTGTGTCCCCTAACTAGATTTTAGATTGACTCAAGATGCTACTCTATGTGAAGCACCTATTCTCTCATGTTTTTATTTTCTTTTATTTAAAATCTATTTTTAATATTTTAATGTACACATGTGCATTTACCCAATTTATTCTTATTTCCTCTTTCTCTTAACTTATTAGTCTAAATCTTTTTATTCCCTTTTTATGTTTTAAATTAGTGAAGCATCTTAGACTTAGACTCTTGTTAAATTTCTTAGTTTATAATTTGATAATTAATTAAATATGTTGTTCTAATAAAGTCTAAACATTTTTATTATGTTTTCTAGGCCATCTAGATTTATATTGACTCACCATTTAATTACGCGACATGCCCTTCAAGACTCACCTTCATGTTCCAAGGGTGCCACTCGCCTTTGACTAGTTTGGAAGTTTTTCCGACACTTGGAGTCAACACTCCACTCAGTGAACCTTGTGAGAGACTAAGGTTTTTCTTAGGAATAAATATTTTTCCTTGTTGGCCCTTGGTTATGGAAGGTTGTGAATATTAAGGAAAGAAGCGTGAAGTGTGAACTGCGCGGAAGACAACTTGACTGAGATCGGGTCGAAGTGACCAAAAGAGCCGAAAAGACGGAGCGAAGTAAGAGAAAACAAGTCGTTGGATGGGGAAAGCGAGGAAGATAGATCGGCAAGGAAGATGGATCGTGGACAACTCAGCAAGCGGAAAAAACCACCAATAGATGATTTGGAGCACCTCGCAAGAAAGAAGAACAGACATGTTGGTGAAACCCTGAAAACGCGAGTCAAGTTGACCTAGGGTTTTAGACACCTAGGGTTTTGGTATTTAGAGTTTTGACACCTAAGTTTCAGCCTAAGGATGTCCGAGAGTCATTGTAATGTATAAATAAAGGTCAAGAGGACCTGGTGTGGATCGGAGAGATTATGTATGATGAGTGATTGTTGTTATTGGTGAGAGAGAAGTATTGTGTGGTGAGGGAAGTCTATGTTGTAAGATCTTCAGCTGGGTGTGAAGATCAACCCTACAGCTGGGAGGGGAGAGAGGAGAAGAGAACGAAAGAGAGAGATATGCAAGCTAAGTGCAAATAGAACTGTATGCTTTCATATAATATATTATAAAGTGCAGTTCTATGTACGTAGCCCTAGGGAGAGGGTGAACCACGTATATCATGTGTTATGTGTGATTGATGTTGTGTTCTTTTGATCTGTGATATACTGTTACTGCAATATTGTGTTAGATCTGAGATATAGTTCACGTAATAGGATTAAGAAAGATAAAGAATAACTAGATCTGTGTGAGCGTGTTTCCCTGGATCCTCTTTGTATTTCCTCTGGTTGTAAACACATGTGTCATGCAACCCCCCCTATAGCTACTTCGGGTGAGACTGCATCTACTTTGTAGGTGTTGCCGAAAGGGATAGTAGTTAGGGCTTGTTGGTGTGTTGTTAGAACTGAACCCTGAGTCTGCCCCTGTGCCAATGAAATGGTTGCATTGTCGGGACCGGGATCTTCTTAAGGGAATGTCAAGGTGGTTTCCATCGAAGACAGAGATTCAGAAATGGATAGAAGAACAAGAGAAGGACTTCGTTGAAGCTCAAAATAAGAATCCTAATCTTAGTATAGAGGATTGGTTGGAAAGGTATATCTTTACTGATATACACGAGATTTTCTTTGGAGGAATTCATAAGGAGATATACGAGTGGCTAGCCAGATTAGCAGATACCTAGTTTGAGATCAGACTCAAACTACCTATGGGTTGGACGTTGACGCTGATAAAGAAGGTTGAGAGAGTTGATAACGTTGTGTCAAGAGAAGTAGATCATTGGTTTGATAGTACCATTGGAGGGTATATCACTGCATTTGCTATTGATAGAGTAGAATCATATAGCCAAGAAGAGAGATATTTCTTTAAGGGACCGAGAGGAAAATTTTAACACTTCTTGAAGTTGAAGATCAAGATGCTATTGCATGAGAAGAACATCCTGAAGATACAGTAGTGGGTCGGATTGAAAAATCTAATGTTTAAGAATTTAGACAACGACATCGACACAGAGGTCGGACACACGCACAGTGGGATAAATTCCAGAGAAGTTCCTTTGGTGGACTTGTTTGAGCAGAATAATGAACCACCAACATAGGAAGAAGGGTTCTACAATGGAGAAGAACAAGAGATACTAAATGAGGAACATTCAGAGTCCGCTAGGGCAGAAGAAGGGAAGGCTGAAGAACCTCACCGAGGAGAGTCAGAAACTTCAGGAACTACGCAGACTGTTCAAGTAAGTACCGTTACACCTCCTGTTGTTTTAACAGCATTAAATAACTAGAGTAACCTAAGTTATCAGAACACTCAGAGCACTAGTACAAGAGGTTCAATGCATACTTAGTTAGGAACCCTAGGAAGATCTATGGCAGATGAGATGAGGTTACCCACCTTTAGGGGATATGGATCTGAAGATCCTGATCAACATTGGTTCCTATGCGAAGTTGTATGGATTATTAAGAATGTCACTGACGAAGCTATTAAGAGAGATCAGTTTAGTACTACCCTAAGAGACCGCATATTGAGATGGTACATGAAGTTCGTTCAAGGAGTTGTTCAGCTGAAACCACTAAACGAGATCAAGACTGCGTTGATTTCAGAATTCAAGAAACCCAAGTCAGATTTACAGTGCATCACAGAGTTGAAAGAAATCAAGTAGAATTAGTGGAACCTTTTTGGGAGTTTGATCGGAGATTTAAGACCTTGATAGGTCATTTGATTTTTCAAATTCCGAATGAACAGAATAAATAATGGTTCACTGCTTCCCTCTTACCACACATCAAATTCCCTCTGATGCAACAGAAGATTGCTTCGCTAGGTGAGGCACTGGAGATCGCCATGAAACTAGAATCAGCCCCTATGGGACAGTCTAGTTCATGTATGAGTCAAACTTTGAGTCAGCGAACTATCTTATCACCGCAGGTTGAAGATATGAAAAGGGAAAAGGGAAAAGATAAAAGAGAAGATATTTGGTGTATCATAAGCAAATTAGAAGGTCATGATAAGGAGCATTTTCCTCTATTCCATGAGTACTTGGCTTCAGGAGCCCTGAGCCCTTTGAAGTAGGTTACTCTACCTTGGTTCAAGGTATGTATAAATAGACATTGCCCGATCAACATCAACTACTTCATTAGTGATCTGAAGAATTAAATATACAAGTACCCGATCAACATCAACTACAGAATCTTGACAACATTACTAATGTAGCGAATTGCTAATATACCTACTTTTTAATTCAATAATTCTTATGAAGTTACACAACATTTTTTCAAGGAGATCTGCAACATAATCCTGAATTAGATCA
>JASDQU010411896.1:0-10451 GCA_032191745.1 Picea mariana | reverse complement strand
GAGAATTCTTCCATTCTTTCTATCTTGTTTCTTCTTTCTCAATTTCTCTCTACAAATGTGTGTAGTATTTTCTAGCTAGATCTATTCTGTGCAGGTTCAACACATTTACAACTCCACATTTGGCTCTCTTGGCTCAGTTCTTGGTGCACGGGCATGTTTGTGTGTGTGCCTTAGCGATTGACCTAGGGACTTTTACCTTCTTACGACTAGTTAATTAACCTCTCAAATATTGGGTTATTCAAAGCAACTCTTATCATAGGTCTAAGTGTCTCCACCAAATCAAACCAATTTTCTTTTATTATTTTTAAATGTAAGGTGATAAAGAATTTTAGTAGAAATAAAAAAACCTTGTTGATTTAACATTTTATGAATTTAAATGAATCATAGTAGAATTAAAATACCTTTGCTAATTTATAAATTAGACATTTGTTGAGACAAGAATAAAAAAAATACATAAAAAGAGAAAATCCTTGTGTTAGAATATTAACTGTCTTTATATGTCTATCTACTTGATTTTATCGTATACCAATATGTGCATGGTTATGTAAAAAACCTTTTGCCTTCCTTATAATTTTTGTTAGGGTTGTTGAAATGGTTTAATCAAATTCTTACTATATAGTTGTGTTATTGTTAAATGTCATTTGGCTCCCCTTATAATTATTTATATATTTTCTTCATGAAGTTTAGTTCTTTTAAAAGAGAATTGAACATTTTTATTAAGTTCAATGTACACTTAAGCTTGGTTAGGTTATAAGGGATTGATTGAGCAAGGCACTTGAGTCTCTTTCGCCTTATAACAATGTGGATGTCACATTGATGGTGTTGATGCTAGACCGTAGACTCCTCGCGTGCAGCGAAACCTTGAGATAAAGACTGATATTAGAGACTTTAGACTACTTGTGCGTAATGAATTTATGATGTGGTGAATGATCGTTAGTCCTTGGATATTTGCACAATGAATTAATTGATGATATTCTTGTGCCTCAACTCAAGGTTATGTATGTCCCTGAGGTGTAGGAAAGTCGGTGATGGAGTGTGTTGTTAAGCAACTCCGTGTTGTTAAAGTCACCGGTTCGAAACTTGTGGGGACAAAAAAAATCCAACCATGTTAAGGGTTGGTGTGGCTCAGGCCGGGTGTGATCCCCGGGTGATTTTGATGGATTAGATGCCCATGATTCATGGTTTCTCAGCCACAGTTTAATCGCGTAGCCAACAGGTCCCGCACAAATTAACAAAAAAAAAAAAATCAAGGTGATGTATAATTTTGGTATGTGATTAGATTTCCTTATGCAACAAATGAATACAGTCGTTTACCTTGCACCTTCTCCTATGTTGTTATATGATGGATCAACAAACTTTACTTGCGTCATTAAATGTATTAATGAAAGAGGGATTAACAACTTTAAATTGCACCATTAAAATTATTAATGATAGATATAGATTTTAACTTCTTGCGCAATTGGATTTTATGCAGTAAATGATGGTTTTAGATTTTGGGCTTCTTACACAATTGGATTTTTGGTTTAGATCTCAGAATTCTTGCGCAAATGGTTTTTATGTCACAAATGATACTTATAGATATTAGTATTCTAGCGCGTAAAGAAAATTATTATGATGGATGGTTGCATTTGTGACTAGGCCCTACGCCTCTAAAATAACGAATAGATGCTTGCGCCTTGGATTTAATATGGTCTATTATTTGTTGTGTGAATGATTACCTGGTGCCTTGATTAAATGATGTTTTGGATTGATGGATTGATGTGATCAATGATCATAGACTTTGTTGATTTATCTAGTTGCTTGGATTGATTGTGTTAGTGGGATGTAGACACCTCCTTGTTGCTCAGAACAATCACCATCCTTGAGACCTTAAATGGTTAAAATCAATTGGAACATGGGCTTGAGCATTGCTTATGTGTCCTGGAGGTCCTAACCTTGCAGGGTAGGTTGGGCGGGTAGTATGTTATGTGATTCTTGTGATTATCTTATGATGCTTATGATTTAATATGATATATTAAGTTATATTGGTGTTATCTAATGATGGTCCTTATGATATGCGTTAAATGTTTAAGATTTGTATTGTTATACGTTGTTATTGATTATAGAAGGAAATGATGTTGGGGTCCTGATAATTAATCTCTTAAATCGATGTGCATATCGCGGTTCATGATGATGATGTGTCAGCATTGTTTCATAATGATTATTAATGCATTAACATTGCTTCGTTAAATTATGTGAATGATGTGTCAATGATGTTGTTATTAATTATGATGTTTTAAATTTCCTAACGCAACAATAAAATAATTTTCTTTTTACCTGTTATGCATGGATTTTGTTGTCATAATGACAGGGCCGTTACATATGGTATCAGAGTGGGTTCAACCCCGTGACTTGGGATCATTACGCCTTCCACTGAATAAGCACTTGATTATAATTTGTCGCTAATTAATTTGAATTGTATTTGTCCAAGTAATCATGGTTAAAGGATGTCATGGAGGCAGACAATGTGGTGCTAGGGGAGGAGGCGTGATGCCTCCGGTAGCACCCAAGCCTGAGGGTTCTAACCCCCAAGGAGAAGAACAAGTCATCGAACATGAACATATGGTTGTGGGGGATGTGGTTGGGTTGATGAAGTCCTTTCAGAGGATTTCAAAGGCCCTGATTAGCCATATGGATAGAGATGATGCCACGGCGTCGGTACCCCTTGAGGTTCCACCACACACCCCAGTCGGTACTAGTAGCATTCACGAAGAACTTGAAAGGCCAAGTTTCTCGAGTTCCTGGGTGCCGTGAATGGTGCAGTCGCTAGAGGCATGGTTGGAGAATATGGAGATGTGATTTGCACTTTGTGACTATACCTCCAACAAGAAGGTTCACATGGCAGTCTTTCAGTTGAAGGGGAGCACTCTTCTTTGGTGGAAGACGCTCCTGCCACAACTGAACATGTTCATCGAAGACATGTCATGGGAATTGTTCGAGGAGCGATTCCAGGAGAGGTATCTGTCTGATTAATTCATTGAGCATCATCTCAATGAGTTGAATGCATTATGACAAGGTGATCATACGGTTCCCAAGTATGAGGCCCATTTCGTGGAGATGCTTCAGTATGCTTCGCATCTTAACACCGAGAAGATTAAGGTTAACAAGTTCGTGTTCGGCCTTAATGTCAACATTCAGGTGAAAGTGAGGATTTGAATTCCTTAGAAGTTGCACGATGTTTTATAGAAGGCCCTCATAGTTGAGGAAGATCTGATCAGCGGGGATAAGAGCAGGACTCCTGTGAGATCGACAACACAAGAGGCTTCTAGTGCATTGTGACATCAAACACCAGATAGAAATCCACCAAGGTATCAAGGCACTATGAGAGGATCCACATTCACGACACCATGATGACTGAAACCTCAACAACGGACTCCCTACAAAGGACCACAACACCAGAAAAAGTCTCGCCCGCAACAACAATAGTTTAAGCATGTTCAACAAAACAGACCAAGGTTACAAGTTGGTGGGCCATCAATTTCTACTTCGGGGACTAGGAGTATTGGACTGAAGACTAGGTGATGGACATTTGGAGAGCCACATTACCAGCATGACTTTCCGGTTGAGAGGGCCAGAGAAACCACATCAAACGAACACCCTAAAGTAGGATATTTGGGCAAGGCCCACTGGATTCATGCAATAGTGAATAACCATTGGGATGAGCATCAATCTACTGTGCTCGAGATGTCAGGTACCATAGTTGACCAGACCTTTAGTATTTTGATAGATCCAAGTGCTACAAAGAGTTTAATTTCTGGTGCAACACTAAAAATAATTAAGGTAAAGGTAGTCGAAGAGGACGAGTTTAGCTATGTGGAAATGGATTCAAGAGCTAAGCATAAGGTTGGAGGAAAGGTTATAGACTATATCCTTAACCTAGGAGATTTTGTCATGGATTCCAACCTATATGTCACAATCTTAGGATATTATGACGTCGTGATCGATATGGACTGGTTGGAATCACATGAGGCGATACTCAACTGTAAGAGGAAACGATTGAGTTCGGTCGATGATGAGTGATAGAGATGTCTGATTGTAGGAAGGATCCAGGGACTTTCCCTAAGGTTCATCTCTTCCCTACATCTTCAGAAGAGCATGTGCAAGGGATGAAAGCTATATGTGATCCTTGCGTTGAACAAAAAATGGCATGGAAGAAGGACTAGAAAACCTTCCGGTAGTACGAGAGTTTGTGGACAAATTCCCAGAGGAGTTACCAGGGTTGCCAGCTGAGAAGAAATTGGAATTTACCATTGACCTAAAACCAGGAACTGAATTGATAGCAAGAAAACCTTATCGGATGTCAACCCTTGAGTTATGGGAGTTGAAAATGAAACTGAAGGAGTTGCTAGACCTAGGAATTATACGTCCAAGTGTGTCACCATGGGGTGCATAGGTTATTTTCATACATAAGAGGGATGGGTCATGGAGACTTTTCATTGACTACCATCAATTGTACAAGGCAACGATCAAGAACCAATATCTGTTGCCAAGAATAGATGATTTGTTTGACCAAATGAAGGGTGCAACAGTGTTTTCGAATATCGACTTGAGATCACGGTATCATTAGTTATGGATCAAGGAGGAAGACATTCCTAATACCGTAGTCAAGATGAGGTTTGGACATTATGAGTTTATTGTTTTACCATTTGGATTGACAAACGCCCTAGGGGTATTCATGAGCTTGATGAATCGGTTGTTTCATGAATACTTGGACAAGTTTTTTCAAGTATTCATTGACGATATTTTGATATATTCTCGTACGATGGAAGAACGTGGAAAATATTTTCACTTGGTACTATAGTGTCTACAAGAGAACAAATTGTTTGGGAAACTGTCGAAATGCTCTTTTTATCAATCAAATATTCATTACTTAGGGAATGTTATCTCTGACGAAGGTATCACTATGGATCCAGTGAAGTTTGAGGCTATTATGGAATGGCATGTGCTGACGAATGTCCCATAAGTGCGTAGATTCATGGTTTTAGAGGGATATTATCGACGGTTCGTCAAAGATTTTTCAAATATAAAAATATGATTATGGAGTTGCAGAAGAAAAACAAGAAGTTTGTATGGACCGAGAAATGCACGGAAGCAATTTGAAGGCTCAACGAATTATTGAAGACAACACCAATACTAAAGGCCCCTGACATGGACAAGAAATTCTTGGTATGCACCGACGCATCCAAGGAAGGCCTAGGCAGAGTCTTGATGCAAGACGGTCAAGTGATCGCTTATATCTCTAGAAATTTAAGAAGGCATGAGGAGAACTATGCGACACATGATTTGGAGTTATTATCCATTATGTATGACTAGAGAGTATGGAGACACTACTTGATTGGATGAAAATTTGAACTAAAAATAGACCATTGTGGTTTCAACACATTTTTACGTAAAGTGACTTGAACGCGCGACAAAGGAATTGGTTAGAACTGCTTAGTGAGTATGACTTTGAGATTACCTACATAAAAGGAACATTGAACAGAGTGGAAGATGTGTTGAGTCAGAGACCACACATATTTTCGGTGATACCTCTTTAGACTAAGCTTCGTGAAAATATTCTAACTATACAATGTGACGATGACTGGTATAAAGAGGTTAAGGAATTTATCGGACAAAACACCATATTGGTACCAAAATTTGAGGGATTTACTATGGAAAATGACAGATTAATGAGATATAATAACCGGATTTACATACCGCCCAATGATGAATTGAGAAGTTTGATCTTAAATGAAGCTCATAGAGAAGTGTACATGGCTCATCTATGAGTCATGAAGATGAGGGTGTTCGTTGTGGAGCCTGATTATCTTCATGATTCAGAGGTCTTTGTTTTCAGCCGTGTTTATACCCCATGAAGACTTTACACCCCAGAATAATGTACACTCCTCCACATGGGGGAGTGAAAGGGGGGGTTACCCCCCCTACAAGGTCTGAGGGCAAGCGAGCCCCTGAAGGAAAAATTTCCTTGTAAATGTATATTGTAATTTCATTGTAAATCTGGACCATTCACTATAAGGCTATAGATCTGATAGTAGAATTTATGCTAGGATATTTTTCCCTAGAAGGAAACCCTCTTTTATGAGGGAAATGTATTGTGGCTATGTATCATTGTGAATATTGTATTATGGGAGAGGACACTATGAAATAAAGAAGAGGAAGTTACAACAGGTGTGTTTTAGGTTTTATCCCTTCATTTTTTGGATAATAATAAAGGAAGGACCTGGCAATTTCTCTGGTGGACATAGCCCACACTGGGTGAACCACGTATATCTGTGTCTCTATTGTATTGTGTATCTTATATGTTTTATTTCTTCATTTGATTTATTTTATTTCTCCACATTCCTATTTTTCTAACAACTGGTATCAGAGCGAAAGGTAACCCGTAGGAAAATAGGGTTCCTGGTTTGTGTGGTAGAAACATCAGAAGATGGAAAGTTTAGGGTCGAGAAATTTAATGACCAAAACTACTAGTTATGGAAGATGCAGATGGAATATTATTTATATAAGAAGGATGTATTCCTACCATTGGGTGGAATAGAAAAGAAGCCGACAACCATGAAGGATGAAGAATGGGAGATAATTGACAAAAAGGCTCTAGGAATGATACGACTAAGCCTGACAACGTCGGTGGATTTCAATATTTCGAAAGAAAAGACAATGAAGGAGATGATGGATGCATTAGCTAAACTGTATAAAAAAACCCTCAACATCCGATACAGTATTTCTAATGAAGAGATTATTTAATATGAAGATTTTGGAAGGTGGGTATGTTGCAGATCATTTAAATGAATTTAATACGTTTACTAATCAACTAAGTTCTATAAAAGTGGACTTTGATGATGAGGTCAGGGATCTTCTAATATTGTGCTCATTTCCAGAAAGATGGAATGGATTGGTCATGGTTGTAAGTAACTTTGTCTCTGGTTCAAACACTTTAAAATTTGATGATATTTTTGGTGTTATCCTTAGCGAGGAAATGCAACGAAAAAGCACAGATGATACATTAGGTAATGCATTGAACATGGAGAATAGAGGAAGACAAAAGGATAGAGGAAAGGGCTCAGGATACTGTGGGAATTCTAGGAAAGGCAGATCCAAATCCAGAATTGGAAAGATAGAGTGATGGAATTGTGGGAAGAAAGGACATCTGAAGAAAGAATGCAGAGCTCCAAAGAAACAAAGAGATGGACAGCAGGAGAAAAATCAGGAAGCAAATGTAACAGGTGATGTGTTACAAGATTCTTTGATTCTTTCTGTAGATAATATTTTTGAGTCTTGGGTAGTATATTCATGGGCTTCATTTCATGCCACACCCCATAGGAAATATTTTCTAGATTATGTTCAAGGTGATTTTGGACAAGTTCATTTGGGTGATGATGCACCATATTTTAAACTTTGATCCATATTTCAACCAATGATCCATATTTACAGTTAAGGTGTGGAAGGTCACCAAAGGATCATTGGTGATAGAAAAATGAGAGAAGGTAGGTACATTGTATTTGTGTATTGGTAAAACTAAATCTTCTATCTCTTTAGATTCTACAAGAGTGGATACAACACTATGTCATCATAGTATTGGACACATGAGTGAGAAGGGGATGTAGATACTTCAAAAAAGAATTTTGTTTCCAAATCTTAAAAAAATTGATTTGGATTTATGTGAGCATTGTGTTTATGGAAAACATAAGAGAGTTAGATTTCTCAGAATCGGAAAAGAAAAGAAGCTGAAAGGTTAGAGCTTGTGCATACATATGTATGGGGACTAGCTCAGGTATCATCTCTTGGTGGCTCTCATTATTATGTTACTTTTATTGATGATGCAACTAGAAAAACTTGNACTTTTAAGAAATGGAAATCTTTGGTTGAGAATGAGATAGGAAAAAGGTTGAAGTGTCTCAGATCATACAATGGAGGTGAATATTGTAGCAAGGAGTTTGATGATTACTTTTCATACCATGGGATTTGTAGAGAGAATATAGTTCCAGGAACACCACAAGAAAATGGTGTGTCAGAAAGGATGAACACAACAATCATGGAGCGTGCAAGGAGTATAAGATTGCATGTTGTTTTCCCGTATAGTTATGGTGAGATGTTGTAGATAATGTTGTTTACTTAATAAAAAAAGGACTTTCAAGCTCTTTGGATGGTGGAATTCCAGAGGAGGCATGGACATGTAAAAAGGTAAACTATTATTTTTTGAATACTTTCAGTTATGAAACATTTGTCCATATTGATAAAGAAAATAGAACAAAGATTGAGGAAAAATCCAAGAAGTGTACCTTTATTAGATACAATGTTAATGATTGTGGTTATCGCTTATGGGATTATGAAAATCAAAAAATAAATAGGAGTAGAGATGTCATATTCAATGAGAAGTTCATGTACAAAGATCAGTTGCAGGGAAAGATACAACAAGAAGAAAAACTAGAATACAGAGTGCTTGATGAGATTACTGAAAAATAAACTCCAAAGGTAATAGAAAGTCAAAATGTACAACAACAGGAGCAACAAGTACCTCAAACTCCTGCAAGTGTTGTTAGAATATCTATTAGGTTAAGTAGATCCCCTGAACGATACTCTCCTTCATTGTATTATTTATTGTTGACTGATTCTAGTGAACCATAATGTTATGAAGAGGAAATGCAGGTAGACACCAAAAATAAGTGGGAGAAAGGAATGAAAGAGGAAATGGATTGCTTGGTAAATAACCAAACTTTGGATTTGGTTCAGTTTCCTGTAGGAAAAAGAGCATTACAAAATAAATGGGTTTACAAGTTGAAGCAAGAAGATGGAGGAAAAAAGCGGTACAAGGATAGACTTGTTGTAAAGGGGTTTGCACAAAACAAAGGTACAGATTTTGATGAAATATTTTCTCCTGATGTTAAAACGACTTCAATTAGGATTATTTTAAGTCTTGTGGCAATATAAGATTTGCATCTTGAACAGTTAGATGTAAAAACAACTTTTATCCATGGGAATTTGGGGGAAGATATTTATATGCAGCAACCACAGGGGTATGAGGTCAAAGGGAAGGAGAATTTGATATGCAGGTTGAAGAAGAGCTTGTATGGCCTAAAGCAAGCTCCAAGGCAGTGGTATGTTGACAAGTTTATGATAGTACAAGGTTATAGTAGATGTCATTCTAATCACTATATTTATTTTAAAAGGATAGAAAATGGAAGCTATATTATCTTTCTATTGTATGTAGATGACATGATTGTTTCAGGGTCTAATATGTAGGATATAAATGTGGTCAAGAAGAAGTTAGCTAATTCATTTTCAATGAAGTATTTGGGTTCTGCAAAGAAAATCCTTGGTACATGAATAACAAGAGACAGGAAAAATCACAAATTGACATTGTCTCAAGATGAGTACATAGAGAAGGTGTTGGAGAGGTTTAGAATGAAAAATGAAAAACCAATTAGTACACCTTTGGCCAACCATTTAAAATTAACTAAGGAAATGTGCCCCAAGACACGAGAGGAGATAGAATACATGTTCAGGGCCCCTTATTAATCAACAATTGGCAGCTTGATGTATGTGATGGTTTTCACAAGACCAGATATTGCACATGTAGTGGGAGTTGTGAGAAGGTATATGAACAATCCAGGTAAAGAACATTGGGAAGCAGTAAAGTGGATTCTCGGGTATTTGAGAGGTATTTCTACTCATGTATTATGTTTTGGAGGTTCAAACATTGTTCTACAGGGATATGTTTATTTATATATGGCAGGTGATAAAGATAGCAAGAGGAGCACCACAGGGTATGTTTTTACTATAGGTGGAACAACAGTAAGTTGTATTTCAAAACTACAAAAGGTTGTTGTACTTTCAACAACATAGGCAGAGTATGTTGCTACTATAGAGGCTAGTAAAGAGATGATTTGGTTACATAGGTTTATGGAGGAATTGGGAAAGAAGCACGAGAATAGAAGGTTGTACTGTGATAGTGAGAGTGCCATTCATCTTGCAAATAACTCAACCTTCCATTCGAATACTAAGAATATACAACTTAGGTACCATTTCATACGATATGTCTTGGAAGATGGACATTTGAAGTTGGAAAAGATACACACTAGTCAGAATCATGTAGACATGTTAACAAAGGGAGTAACTAGGGAGAAACTGATTTCCTGATCACTTTCAATTGGTCTTCAATCATGAAGGTGAAGATTAGAAATTTTCCAGGTCCAATAAGGATCATAGTCCAACATATACAACAATTGTGGAGTTGTTGAGATTGTTAGAAAAACAGGACCGCGGAGCAATAAAATAAAACAAATGCAGAAACAAAACACAGAAGACACACAATACAAGAGAGACACAGATTTACGTGGTTCACCCAGTGTGGGCTACGTCCACCAGAGAAATTGCCAGGTCCTTCCTTTATTATTATCCAGCAAAATGAAGGG
>JASDQU010411892.1:0-10451 GCA_032191745.1 Picea mariana | reverse complement strand
GGGGTCTCCAACTTCTCATGGCCATAACTCTCTAATCGTGAGGAATTATGTGACGTTCCACATACCACCGAAAATGACATGACAAGAACTATCCATATAGGATATTTTCCCTAACAAATTCACTTTCCTTCATCTCATTATTCCACAATTAAGCATCGGTTCTCTTACTCCACAAAGCGTCTTCCAGTGAAGGATTTCACCATAAGGGGACCACTCTGGAGTTCATACTTATTTACTTCTTATCAACCATGAAAAAAAAAAAATTGTCATATTTACATCAAACACTATTGGGTCTATTACCCAAACCTTTGTGCTATGGGTCTTTCTTCAAGGGTTGACATCGATGACAACCAACCTTAATCAAAAATCTGCTACGGGTCTTTCTTCAAGGGTTGAAATCAATGACAATCAACCTTAATAAAAAAAAATTGCAGAAAAAAATTGGATATTTAAATTCCTCTCGAAAAAATATCCAATTTAAAAAAATAATCATCCGAAATGGAGTTCGGAAACTAAAGTTATGATCATTTCAAAATCAACAAAATTTCAACATTTTTCTGGAAACGGTCGCATAGTTTTGTTGGAAGCATTAATATAATCTCTATTTTTACAAGATGCCTACACAGGGTCTTTAAATTCTCATTACTCGTTATAACCTTTCTCATTAAAACAACACTTGTCACTGGTCCTTTTCTACATGCCTGCTTTTCAATTTTTTTTTTCATGATTGTAAGCATGAAAACTCACAGCTGGAACTCATACTTGATTTCATTCTTTTTTATTAAAGGGTTAATGTTCATATGGTCTATTGTCGAATTGTCATATTGAACATGGTTGCTTTCCTGGTTATAATCCCTTGGTCTTAAACACACCTTGGTTACAATATGTATAAGACCTCCACTCATTTAGCATTCGACTAATGTCAATGAGGTTTTGATTTATAAAATTTTTGATGGTTCAATTGTTTATTTGATACATTAATCTTGGTGGGCGAGTCGTGGATATGCATACTATTGTTTTCAACTATTATGATCATTGTGCTTACCATTGTGCCAAGGTGTCATTCCAAGTACAGTGTGATATTATAGTTTTGCATGGCCTCGATCTACACGACCTCTCTCGCACGCATGGTAATTAACGCTCCTGCCTACCATTTCGAGCTATCTTTGCATTGCATTGAGGAAAATTAGGGCGATGGCTCTGTGTTTCTTCCATCAAACCCTACATATGAATCTCGTGTTGATTCCTGTTGATATCCATGGCTCCTGTGGTGAGGATTGAGCCCAACGACATCCAGACATTGTTATCATTTGACAATGCCAGAGATGACTTAGAAAGGAACAACTAGCGTGTGTTTGTTGAAAAGTTCAAAGGTTTTAACCTAAGAGTTGCTCAAGAATTCACGTTGACATTCGATGGTTTCAGAGAAAAAATATGAGACGTCCAACTTGAGTTAAATGAAGATTTTATAAGCCAAGACACCGGTCTACCAGTTGTGGGACAAAAATAGTTCAAAAACTCAAAGGTTGAAGAGGTTCCTTGGTCATTGTTGTTCACCTCAAGAAGAATTACTAGCTGCGACCGAGGTATGTCTATCTCAGCTTTAAAACCTAGATGGCATGATCTGTTAGCTATTGTGAAATAGTTCGTTACCTGTGATGGGAGATATGGGTTGGTTTTCTTGTATTACTTGCGATTGCTCATGAGTTTTATCGATTTTCCCCTGAACATGCCCTATTTTCTCCTTCGAAGTCTATACAAAATGGAAAAGCGATTTAAAAGGAAGAAGTCTGATTCTAGTCTGTTCCACCATTGTTTAATCAAGATTATAATTATACATCAGTTGAAATTAAACAATGATTTTTGGGATGCTTTTTTGTTAAGAAATGGTTTTGGTAGCAATGACTTGGGACAGGTTGACAAGCCTATCGTCATAGAAATCCTCATGAAGCCTACCATCTCTCTTCCTTCACTCTTGCCCTGTGATCCTATTTCTAATTTGGAACCCTCGACCTATCCTGACACTACCCAACCCGACACTTTACCAAATTCGTATCCTAAGGGTGGTGTTAAGACTGTTAAAAAATCCATAAGGAAAAAGTGTAAAGGCAATGTTAATATCAATTATAAGAGTAAAAGGGATGCTCGTTGGGTTTCACAATGTGCTCGAAATAAACCCAAGCCTTGTGCAGACCAAAACGCAATTGTGTTAAGCAAGGATTCTGATTCAGAAATTGAAAGATTCCTGGCCGAAGAGTATCTGTATTCATATGGACTTTGCTCAGATAAACCCTACGATTATGTTACAAACCTTCAACCATGTCTAAAGGACAATCCCGATTTCCCTGGAATCAAACTCAGTAATGAACCTACAGGTCAAATGGAAAATTCCCCACCTGTTAATACTATCACTACTAATATACAGTCTATTCAGCCCCAATGTAATGAATGTCGATCATGGATCGATAGGTATTACAAAGATGTGCCTTTACTTCAGTCTCGGCTTAAATCCTTGGAAGATCAGGTGAATTTGCTAATGGAGGAGAATAGTAGACTTGAATCTGTAGCTCAAACCAAAGAAAAACGCCAAAAAACCACAGGGTCTGTTGTTTTTAAGAACGTGGAAGCAACAACTGCAATAGTAAATTCAAAGATTGCTTGATTAAGTTGAATCCCTTAATTTGAGGTATGATTTTTTAAAATAAGTTTAGGATGATTTTGTCTTTTTCAAATTAGGATACATGGTTTGTTTGCATAGATTACCTTTAGTTTTTTTTTATTGATTCAATAAAATATGATTCTAGTTATAATTATAACTAGCTACAGAATCATGAGATTCTGTAGCTAGTTAGAAAAATTCGAATTACTTATTTTGATAACTGAAAATACATCTGAAATCTTTTATTCTTATGTCTTTTCAGGAACCTATGATTTCTAAGAAGATTCGAAGCACTGTTGGCATCTCTCAGCATACTATCTTTATGTTTTTTAGAATAGGTTGTTAGTTTTTGGTATCAAGTAGAATCTTGGAGGTTGCATCCCCCACATTTTTTGGAACAAATTAGATGTTATCAATAGGAAACGCTTTTTTCTTGTAACCTATATAAATGTGTTGTTTTGTAAACAAAGATCATGGCTTCCTGGAGGCAAAAAACTATGGATTTATGATTGACAGACTTGAATAGAAGATGTTATTTTCACAACTATAGCTTCTATATATCGTGTTTCTATTCAAGTTATGATTATTTCGATTTGTAATTAGATTGTGACTACTTTAGATATCATGGTTTATTGCAGATTGATGTGATGAAATTTATATGATATCCATGTTTTATGTCCCATATATTACATACAGTAATTGCTCTGTTCAAATTTGAGATTAGAAGATTCATCTTCTTTATTCATTGAACATTTATACACAAACTTTCACAGCAGGATCTATCTCAATGTGACCATTTGTGAAATTATAAAATTGGTGTTACTACATCTCTTATATGTTCTGTCATTCGCCTTCAATCATTACTACTTCACATTTATGAGAATCATTTGTAAGATTTGATGCGGTTTACCTCATCAAACAACAAAATTGGATACTGTACACAGGACGAATAGGAGATGCGATTACAGGTTAGTTTGCTAGTTTTATTTGATTAGTTTAATTAATATAGAAATTTCCTGTAATCTAAACACATTTTACTATTCATCTCTATTTTCAATTAGACAGATTTCTATTTCATTTCTTGTATATAAACATTATAAAAAAAATAAAAAAAATAAAAAAAGATTGAATGATAGTTTTGATGTCATTAAATAAATCAATTCATATTCGATTTTCAAAGATTTAGATTAAAATTTGCATTATGTAAATGTTATACATATATCAGAGATATAATCATTTGGATATATTGTACATATAATAAGTAGAGTTATTTTATAAATATTGGTTAGTAAACTGTAAGTATATTTTAGATTTGTATATAGTTTTCAGTGAGTGTTTTTCATTAAGTTATTTTTTTTAGTTTTGTTTTTTCACTTTCTTAGGACTTAGATCGACCAACGGAGCCGATAAACCCATCGAAGTGGATTAATCCAAACATCTTGGGTTAATTAGACAACCCCAGACTAGATTCACTCCTCTAGTTGATGAGCGGTTAATTTTGCCCGTCAACAAATGGTGCTAGAAGGAGGGCCTGAAAATTATTAATGGCACGAGGTGGTCGTAAGACTCCTCCACCACCTACCTGCTCACCTATAGTGACTAGAAGTCATTCAAACAACAACATTGTCCCTCAAATAGAAACCACATCAAACGACAATCTACGGATCACAGTTGAACCAATAACTCCAAATCCTACGGGTGGTGACATACAAGAGATTGTTCGCCAATCTCTCATAAGAACACACAGTGCCTTCGTCCATTTCATACAACCAAACCAAACTTTGTACCAACCATTAGACTTCTCTGATATTAGAGAAAAACTTGGAGGCACTGACCTTACTTTAAACCCTACATATCCAGTTCCCACTCCTGCAGCAGGAGGATCTAGTATACCACCATCACCACCTCCTTCATCTCCTTCTTCTTCCGGAGAAGAATCCTCTGATGAAGGTAGTTCCTCATCCCAACCTTCGAAACCACCCACACCTATGGCCAACCAGAACAATCATGCCAGACCCTGGCTCGACCAATATGCAGTGGCCATACCTGGGCCTCAACATCCCTTACCCAAACACCTAGAGAAATAGCTCCCTAAATTTGACCCAGACTCCAAACAGATCACCGAAGATCACATCAAAAATTTTATGTTAGACATTAGACTCCATAGTGTCGAGCATGAAGACATAGTCTATAGACTGTTTCCCTACACCTTTGAGGGCAATGCCTCTACCTGGTACTTTGCCCAACATCCCCACACCATCGTGTCATGGGAGAAGTTTGAATCATGTTTTCTTGAAAAGTTCGGAGACGACAAGTCTCTTGAAGTTTTAGTCATGGAGATTTCTAGTTTAAGAATGAACCCCAAAGAGAAGATCAAAGACTTTAATCAAAGGTTCTTGACGCTAAAGAACTGAATCCCTACGGACTCGATGCTTACCGAGAATCTTATTATAGCATATTATACGAAAGCCTTACATCAAAGCATAGCCATTTGGGTAAAGAGATACAAGAAATCCACGTTGTTAGAAGCCTTCGAAAAGGCCAGTCAGATCGAGAAAGACATCCTCAGCTTAAAAGACACTACTAGAAATGAAATAGAGACTAGTTCATCTTCCAAAAAGAAAATTGAAATCCTCCCTAGGCCTTCCCAAAACAAAGCCCAACCCGAAAGCTCAGATTTAGAAAACTTACAAAAAGTCATTCAAAAATTGTCCAATCAAGTTATAGATTTGAAAAGTACAACTGAAGAAGCTTCCTCGAGCAAAGGGCCTTACAAACCCCCTTTTAGGAAGCCTTTTTCCACCAACCGACCTAATTCAAATACTGAAGGCCTAAATCTAGAAAGCCTTCAATTCGCTATTCAAACGATTCTAGAAGCACAGGATAACTTGATGCCTCCTGAGATCCCCTAAGGAAGTAGCTAAACAAAAGATAGTAGAAGAAGATGAATCCTCTTCGAACATTTTTGGACATTTTTCGGATAGTATTTTTCAAGCTAATTTCGAAACAGTGCATCCTTACAATACTAGGAGTAAGACAACAAACAAGCCTTCTTCTAAAATCACTATGACTTTGCCTCCAAAACAGTCTAAATCAATTGAGACTAAACAAAATTCAGTAAACCCAAGCCTAGATTATGATTTGGTTGAAGATCTAAAAAAGATTAGGGCTAATATTTTTGTTTATGAATTATTAAAATTCCCTTTTCTTCTGCAAAAAATGCTACAAAATATTGCAGAGAACAACAAAAATGGCAATCCAAGCAATAACAAAGGTGTTCAGAACAACCCCAAAGTTACTCAGATGACCTCCGCCAAAACTACTTCTAATTCTCACGAGAAAAGAGACCTTCCTGTAAATAATCTAACAAATGTAGATAAAGCATTTTTAGAGACCGTGAGTAAAAAGCAACAAGCTTCCACTATTACTACTCGCAGAAATGTCCCTCCATTTTTGTTAACTTTTGAAATTTTCAATAGGAATGTGCATAACTGCATGATAGATTCAGGAGCGTCATCTAACGTAATGCCTTGGTTTGTTTGTCAAAAGATTAATGCCGAAGTTCAACCATCCACCTAGAAGATCATCTAGCTTGATCGAACTACTGTTAAAGTTATAGGCGAATTAAGAAATGTGCTTATAAGATTGTCGTCTAACCCTAAAGTTCATCAAGTGATTGATATTATTGTTGTAGATATCCCAGAAGTTTATGGTTTTTTTTTAAGCAGAGACTAGTCAGAATAGCTACACGGCTATTTTTGCATGGATTGGTCTCACCTGTGGTTACCCGAGAAGGGAAAGCCCAACAGGATCAAGGTAAATCATGAACGTTACCTAAAGTTCATAGTGATGGATTTAAATGATCCCAATGAACCATTCACACTTTCTACCGATTCACCCAAAATACACGGAATGGATACCGTTTTCGACAATTTCATGGCCGAAACTTCCACTATCACTAACCTGAAACAACAGTTTGAAATTTTGACATATACGCAGCCAGTAGCTTCTTTCCCAGTGGTCACATGCAACCGACAACAATCAAATATGGTCTCTTTGCTTTGACGGGTCAAAATCCAAGGAAGGAGTTGGTTCAGGCTGCATGATTATCGATCCAGCAGGTAACAAGACCCTGATTGCGTGCAAGTTAGAGTTCAAACGTACAAACAACATAGCAGAATATGAGGCATTATTGCAAGGCCTCAGGAAAGCATTAGATATGAACATTCAAAATTTGATTGTCTTTGGTGATTCAGAAATCGTGGTTAGACAGGTAAAAAATTCTATCCACTGTTTATCCCCACACCTTAAAAGCTACCAATCTGAGGTATGGAATTTGATGAATAAGTTTGTTTCATTTAGCATAAAATCTATTCCTAGATTGAATAATTCGGAAGCTGATTTGTTAGCTAACGTAGCTTCAAAAATTTTCCTTGTAGAAGGCTTATCTCCGAATGCATTCTCCGTCGAACTGTTGTTCAGACCATCTGTCCCAGACAACATCACAAATTGGAGAGTCTTCGATGACGATCCATAGATTATAAGTTTCCTTCATATGGAAGAAACTTTCCAGGGCGCAGTAATCGACGAAGGTATTCATGATGAAAATCTATGTGACTTTAGGGTAATACCAGATCCAAGATCTCCAGAATATTCAATAGACATGGTAAATTCTATCCCGAAATCTGTAGTTATATTAGAAAAATTTTATGATCTTCACGACAAGTTCAAAAAATCAGTGAACTGTAAAACAAATAGTTCCGCTTTGACGCATGAAAAAGTAAACTTGGGAACTAAAGACAACCCACAGTGCATTAACTTAGGGGTGCGGTGTTCTGAACAAGAAAAAGCAATGTTTATTAAATTGTTTAAGGAATTCAAAGATGTTTTTGCTTGGAGGTATGGCGACCTAAAAACCTTTGATCCTAACATCATACAACATCTTATTCCTTTAAAACATCAAACCCAACCTTTTCAACAAAAGTTAAGGAAAATGCACCCAAAACTCGAACCAACTGTCAAGAAGGAATTAAATAAACTTCTGAAAACTAAGATAATCTTTCCAGTTAGGCACACACAATGGGTCTCTAATCTTGTCCCTTTTTGGAAGAAGAGTGGTGAAATCCGACTATGTGTCGATTTCTGAAATCTTAATCGAGCATCTGATAAAGACAACTACCCTGTCCCACCCATGGAATAGATCCTTCAATAGGTATCTGGTTCTGAAAGATTATCCTTATTGGATGGTTTTTCAAGGTATAACCAAGTCCTGATGTCCCCTCCAGACCAACTTAAAACCACCTTCCGCACTCCATGGGGCACCTACGCTTATAGGAAGATGCCCTTTGGACTCATAAATGTCGGTGCCACTTTCCAGAGAGCGATGGACATTGATTTCCGAGGATTAATCAATCAATTTGTCATAGTGTACCTAGATAATGTTACTGTCTTCTCGAAAAACAAAAAAGATCATCTAACTCATTTAAGATCCGTTCTACAGCGATGTCATAAGTACGACATTTCCTTGAATCCTAGAAAATCTATCTTCGTAGTAGAGCAAGGTAAACTCTTAGGATTTATTGTATCAAGCAAAGGGATGATTATCGACCCTGAAAGAACTCAATTCATATCGAAACTCCCTCCTCCCTCGTTGAAAAAGTCTATGAAATCTTTCTTAGGTCAGATAAACTTTGTTAGGAGATTCATCCCCAGCTTTTCAGAAATAGTGAGACCATTACAAAACCTAATAAAAAAGGACATACAATACCATTAGGGACCTTTAGAAAACCAGGCTTTTAATTCAATAAAAAAAACCATAATAGACGCTTCTTCTCTAATGAGCCCCGATTTTTCGCAAGATTTCACCCTCTACACGTTCTCTTCTGACCGTTCTTATGCCGTTGTCCTAACTCAAAATAATGTTGAAAACAATGAAGTCCCAGTTGTCTTTATGAGCTCAACCTTCAAAGGGGCAGAACTTAATTACCCAGTAGTAGATCAATAAGCCTATGCTGTTTTCAAAGAAGTAAAGCACTTTCGATCTTATCTTTTGAAATCTAAGACGAAAATAATTGTCCCTTACCCGACTGTTAGAAATCTGTTAGTACAGAAAGAACTAGGTGAAAAAAGGGCAAATTGGGTTATATCCTTGCAAGAGTATGACATAGAAATCACCCTAGCACAAATAGTAAGAGGCCAAGGGTTATGCAAGCTAGTCGCTGATTCAGCTGCTGGACAGTAAGAGGAAAATGATATGTCAAATCCAAGACAACACTATCAAAATCTAATCTATTGTACACAAAACTTTGTTAGTCCCTGGTATGATGATATAAAATTTTGTCTTGAACATGGGTCGCCCCCCCGTCACCTGGATCCCATAAAAAGAAAATCACTAAGATTAAAATCTACTTCCTTTCAGCTAATTAATGGTATTCTGTTTCGTCAAAATTTTGATGGAGTACTAATGCGTTGTCTTGAGAAAGATGAAGCAGAAAAGGTCTTATTGGAATTGCATGTAGGAGAAGATGGTGGACATTTTGGTGGAGATACCACTGCCCATAAAGTATTAAGAGCAGGTTACTACTAGCCTACACTTTTTAAATATGCTCATACTTTGTGTCGCAAGTGTGTAATTTGTCAAAAAGCATCTGGATGGATACATAAACCAACCTTCCCTCTGCAACCAGTTTCAGTAGACTCCCCTTTTCAGCAGTGGGGTCTAGATATTATAGGACCAATCAATCTACCATCCTCGCAACAACATAAGTATATCGTAACAGCTACATATTACTTCACTAGGTGGTCCGAGGCTACCCCATTAAAAGATGTAAATACCAGCCAAGTAATTTCTTTTTTGAATTCGAATATTATTACTCATTTCGATATCCCTGACTGCCTGGTATTTGATAATGCTTCTTATTTTTCATCTCTTGAGATGAGTGATTTTTCTCTAGAAAAGGGAATTAAATTAAAGTATTCTGCCAGCTATTACCCCCAAGGCAATGGATTGGCAGAATCGACCAATAAAAATATGATCAAAATTATCAAGAGAACAGTCTCTGAAAACCATTAAAATTGGCATAATGCACTGTTAAATGCAATCTGGGTTGATAGAGTAACTCCTAAAACTGTTGTGGGTAACTCACCTTTCTTTCTCGTTTACGATAGAGAGGTGATTCTGCCAACACATGTCCTCCTTCCCTCTCTATAGCTATCGCAGAAAATACAAGAAGAGGATTGTCCCCCTTTGGAGAATCGAATTAACGCTTTGTTAAAATTAGAAGAAGTGAGGGCTCAAGTGAAATGGAAATTGGATCAACATCAACTTGTTGTTAAAAGCTAGTTTGATTCCAATTCTGTCTCTAACAGAAATTTTGAGGTAGGTGACCTTGTCCTAAAATGGGACAAACTGCATGAGGGAAAAGGAGAGCATACAAAGTTTTAGAACTTATGGCTAGGACCATTCTTAATTGTTGAAAAATTGGGTCCCAGTTCCTTCCGATTACAGAATTTAGAGGGACAGCTAGACACCTATCTGGTGAATGACCAAGCTCTAAAAAGGTACTTCGCCTGATGACACTCCCATGTACAATGTAGTGTCCCCAAGGCCGAGCCCCGTTGCAGATCATGTAATATGCAAAGAATTGTAAATATGTTCTATAAGCTGGTGAGCCAAGTTTTGAATAAGCTGTAGGCTTATGAGTTTTGTTAGGCCAGGGAGCCTAAGTGTTGAAGGCCAGGAGCGTATTGATGTAATTATATGTATGCAGGTCAATTAATAAAATATAAATAC
>JASDQU010411889.1:13725-24129 GCA_032191745.1 Picea mariana | reverse complement strand
TGAGGAGTTATGTGACATTCCACATACCACCGGAAATGGCATGACAAGAACTATCCATCTAGGATAGTTTCACCAACAATTTCCTTGATCTTCATCTCATTATTCCACATAAAAAGCATGGGTCCTCCAACCATTCTTCTAGGATAAATCAATCCACAAAGTGTATTCCCGTGAAGGATTTCACCATGTTGGCATAGGGGCAGACCTAGGGTTCAATGCTACAACAACGCACCAACAAAACCCTAACTACCTTCCCTTTCGACAACACCTTCAAAGCAGTTGAGGTCTCACTCGAGGTAGAAGCAGGGGTGGTTGCAGGACTCAGGTGTATGCAACCTTAGCTAGGACACATATATGTGATTGTAATACTTAACAGAGCACTTATCACGAATAATTCATCAATATTTGACCATTATCTACTTCGCAGATAAAACAGAGCATCACATCATTCATTCATATCTGCTGTATCTAAGTACTTATCATAGAGAGGTAGATTAGATCTAGCAGATTCAAGCACTAAGAAAGTTCACATAGGTCATATCTAACATCCATATACATCGTTAGCACAAAGCATAAACAAAAATTTCTATCTATATCAAAGAACTTAGCAAGTAAAGACATAAACACATCAACACATCACACAAAGCATAGAAACACATCATGTACGTGGTTCACTCCCACCCTGGGGCTACATCCACCAAATATTCTCTTTATTATCTTTAGTCAAGCTTCTTACAGACACATAGCGTCAAAATCTTACTCCGTAGAAGATAGGAGATCTGTGCGCACTCTGCCAGATCCTCCTTCTTCGAGTTAGGGTACAACACCAAGCCTTCTTACAATTACTTGCATGTATCTCTGCAAGTCTCACACAATATGCACAAAGCATATATAATACATACTTAACACTTAGCCCCATATCACATAGATATGCCTATATATTCCCCTCCTTACATTGCCTAGACATCTATTTATACTTTACAAAATAGGCCTAAATATGGGTAAACCCATGGGCCAACATTCCCATACCTGTTACATAATCCCAAATCCAAAAAATGACCTAAAAAGGGGCCGAGATCCAACGATCTCTGCTTTATATTGTTCTCCTCCTTTGACAAGATGTCAAAGTCCCAAAATAGGTCAAACATGACCAAGGATCTCCCAAAACTTGGTCAAGGGCCAATAGGGCCCCAATACTCACCTGTGACTCATCCCGAGTCACTCTGATCTGGGTAGTTCTTTTCGAAATCCTCGAGCTACTTCGACTTGTTGCTGTGCCACAACCTCCTGTTCAACAAACTCTTGGATGACTACATCATTGATAGGTCCTTCTAGGCACTGTTCAACTGTAGTGAGAACGTGCTCGAGTTCTTCTCCTCGACCTTCGACCTCTATGAAAAATTGGTAAGCCTTATATTGTACAGGTTGGAACCTTTGAGTTACTTCCATAACTATGATTTGGATAGTGTGGATCTGCTACTGGGCTGTCCATTTCTCTTGGGACCGCTTCATTATTTCCACAACTAACAGGGGCTTCAACGATGCCTGTATTATCTCTGCTGATACTTCACTTCCTGGAGCTACGACTCCAGTGCCTTCATTTCTGGATTCTCCGTGAGTTGCTCATACTTCTGGGCACTGCAATTACTCAGTTGCTTGCATTCCATGGCAAGGGCCTTTATCCTTTCAACTGCGCTCTGGGCAGTTGCTTCTCTTTGATCCCTTACATCCTGTGGAGTCTCTAGTACTATGCAAAGCTCTAAGTTTGCTATGCTTTGTTGTAGTTGCTAGATGGATTTCGCAAGCTGGTCTACTTTTTGCGTGACTCGATATGTTTCCTTTATTTATAAGAATATCATAGAGGGAAGTTCTCTGTTGACCTCTTCTTTCACTTCGAGTTGCTTCGTGAGCAACTGTTCTTTTCCTTGCTATTTCTGTGTTTTTTATTCATCAAACTTCACTTGGAGAGCAATCTTTTCCTTTTCTGCAGTGTTGTGTTGTTCTATGAGTATGCCTTGCACTTTCTTCAAGGCCCGAGTAGCTTGTTCTGTTTATTCTTGTTCTCGTCGAAGGTGAGCTTCGACTGTATCATCTAGTTAGTGGAGTTGGGCTGGCTCATCTCCCAACTCTGGTTCTCCTGATGGTAAGGGAATAGTGGAGACTGCGCGATTGGACTGAAGGGCCTGATATACCCCTTGGAGCTTGAATTCAATTCTCTCATACATTTCTTCCTGCTTGGATTCTTGTTTCTCTGCTATTTCTAGTGAAGCGTCGTTCAGGGCTGCTATGATGAAGTCAAAATCATCCGAGGTGAGGATAGTCTACATCTTGGTCATGGTGTCTTTCGATTTCTTCTGGGAAGAAGGTTTCGGGGGGGAAACCTTCCTCTTGTTCAAGGGGTAAACCTTGTCTCTGGGTGGTGTTACTTGGCATGGCTTCTGTTCAGCTTCTACTTCGTCATCACCCCCTCGGTCAGGTGATACTGAAGCAGTCTTTCCTGAGGTGCTGCTTAAATTTTGGACCTCAGTCTTCTTGGGTGTATTCTATTCTTTATGAGTGTCCTTTGGGCTACCAATATCAGATATCTTTGTAGAGTTGGCGGGGATAAGGAGGTCAACAAACCATTCCTTAGTGATCTCCTCAAGGTCTTCTTCTGTAAGTTTATAATATGACTGGAGCTGCTCTTTATGTTCATCTAATCGCACTATAATGTAGATGAAGTGTCGATCTGCACTGAACTTCGTCAGGGGTCGGAACCTTTTTAAGGTGTTTGGAGTCATGCGAGGCTCAACTTCGATGGCTCTCTTTAGCTGGAGGTAATATGTAAGAAACAAAAAATTCGACTACCACCTTTTGTTCATATCACTTGAATACCAAAGGGTAGAGAACTTCACAACAAGTGGTTTGAAAGAATCTATATCTGGGAAGGTCGCACCTTCTGACATCTCCCAGGAAAAAAATGCAACGAGGATCAAGAGCTAGCTGAAATGAAATTCATAACCTTGATCTTGTGCTTCTCGACAGTCTAGTTCCAACTAGTTAACTAGGTACTTCACCTAGTTCATCTATAGGCCTTCCATGCACTTTCCCGCGAGGTCAACGACAAAGCTGGTGACCTGTGTAGGTCGGTTATTCCTTACTAACTTTCTAGCTATCAATTGAAATTCTAGGTGCACTGCACCACTATGGATGGAAGCTACCTTGTAGCCTATTTTTCCCTTCTCAACATTGTCATATGTGTCTTTAATCCTCTGTGCTAGTGCACGATCTATGGCCTTCTCTGGGTATAACTCCTGCGGGTCAGGTCCTTGCATACTCAACCCTGTGATCCTATGGATCAGTGTTGGATCGACTGTAATGCAATGGTCTAGCCACAAGTAGCTTCCATGGAAGCACGACAATAGGATATTAATGCACGCGTTAACCTCCTGGTGCCTTCCAAAGTGTGGTATCTTCATTACATTGAAGAGGGTGGATTGCATGAGGTCCATAGTCCACTGCTGAGGGATTATATTTGAGTTCTTTCCCTTTGTCCTGGTTAGGTACTTGTATGGGGCGAGCATACCATAGATATTGCGATCTCCAAGGTTGAAGTCGCTAAACTTCAATGTTGTGATCTTATCCTTCTCTGCTCGAACTGTGTGTATCCCCTTCAGGAGGTACGTAGTGACCATGGTGTACTCGAAATTTCTTGGCATACTATCATGATTCACCATGCCAGCTAGAGACGGGATGTAATCGAGCAATATGGTTGGAATCAGCTTCGCATTGGCTAGATCATCTTTGTGTTTGGTTCTCTTTTCCGTTGATGGCCATGATGGTCCGAATCCATGAGAAATTGATGAAGAGGCTTGCATTGTTCTCATTGATGAAGATTGTACACCTTCATACATTAACATTGCTCTTTCGGTCATGAGGATGATGAGAAATTCCTCAACAATTTTCTCTACAGTGCTGAACTCGTCCAACATACACGCTCAGGGTTGGAAATCTCAGGTTCGAGGAGTAACTTAGACATTGCAATGGGATAGAGGAAAATAGCGCAATGATCACTGTGTAAAATCAATGAGTCTGCAGGCTTAGATTCATGATTAGAAAAAGTGTTCTCCATGCATGGGGTGACGGGATAAATAGATAACTTGGCAACAAATATCTTGCAACGGGTGGGAAGCCTTCATTAACTCTGTTATGTCCGTTATAGCACTATCCAACGGTCTGGCGGCGAACCATAAATTCCTTTCTACCCGTTCGAAAGGTTGAATGGTTATATTGTTCCCAATGACTATATTGCTTCACCATGGAGAAGTGCCATGTGACGCTATTCTATTATCCTGACAAAGCTCCAATTTTGCAAATTTTCCCTCTGCGAAGTTTCCTCTGGAACCTTCTGTAACTTTTCAATCATAGCTCTCTTCTTACTTAGTTTTCTATCCTTCTTTTCGGTGAGCTTCATCTCAGAATTCCTTTTTCCATTTTGATTCTTATCTCCTTTTGGCATAGTTACTTCGTGTTGTTTATATTCTTTCCTAATATTTGAGGGTGATACTTCTTATTTATCTGGAATAGGTACTTCAATCTTCTGGGAGTCCTGGTATTCTTGCAACTTCGACATCCAATTCTCTAGTTTCAAATGGATTTGATCTGTTCCTCTGTTCTTTAATCAAGTGTGCGATCCTTCTAGTCATGAAATATTTTAACTCTTGCTTCTTCTGCTCTAAAACTTCTTCTTCTTCCTTCCTTCTGGCCTGATCTCTTTCAATCTAGGGTTTTCCTAGTAACATGGTAAATGGGGCGTTGTTCTCAATAAATTTAACAATCTCTAAATCCTCCTCTGTCGAAGTCCCATTGGCATTCATAGGTATCTGGGTGAGATTTACACATAGGTTTATCAATTTTCCTTTGAATAGTCCTATTCCTCCTAATGAAGGGATCATAGCAGGCCTTCCTATATCTTCCCAAGTTTTTTTCTGTCATGATATTCACATGTGTTTTCTCATCTAGAACACAGTCAATGTCGAAGTCTCCTATTCTTACTTCTATGCATTATTTTTCTTTGAAGATCTTTGATAAGTTGACATGTCGGTGGCCATTCAGAGTTTCTTTCATCTGTGGCAATACTTTCTCTGATTCTTTCTGGGGTTCTTCCATAATCGTAGTTTCTGGATTTGCCTTAGGGTTTTCTTGTCTCATGTTCATTCCTTCAAGATTAGCAATCATTCTAGGGCAATCCAATACTTCATGGTCCATAGTGTTGCAACAAAGACAACTAGGTCTTCTCCCAGGGTATTCCTTAGCAAGATGTCCCAGTTTTCTGTAGCTATAACATAGGGTTAATCCTATCTTTCTTTTAAATGATCCCCAACCTTTCCTGTACTGTGCGCTAGGATCATGGTAGCTAACCTGCAAAAAATTCTTTCTAGGATCCTACATCCACTTGTTAGTCCAAACATTCTTTCTATGCATAGGTATAACATATCTTTCACTATTCTTATCATATCTATGCATGTCAAACATTATTTCATCTATTAACGCCCTAGTTTTCAAGCTAGGACATAATCTATCAAACATACCTAGATCCATACTGTTGAAACAAAAATTTCCACTTATCATACTTCTACAGAGCACAAAGCTTTCAGATCTAGAACGTTTCACTATTCTTACCTTTATCAGAGCACAGAGCTTGCAGATCTTAACTCTTTTAATAAAAAATTCTCACTTTTACCTTTCTCAGAGCACAAAGCTTTCATATCTTACCTCTTTTCTTCTGATCAGACTTCTTTTATTTAGCACAAAGCTTCACAAACTAAGTAGAGTACTGTGCACTAGGGCGACAGATCTATGCACAGAGCTTTCACAATTTCAGGCCGGATCTTTGCACAAATCTTCTTCTTTCTCAGTTCCCAACAATCACAGTTTTAGGTCAGATCTTTGCACAAAGCTTCTTCTTTCTTAGTTCCCAACATAGATGATTTTAGGGGATAAATTTCGCAAATGGGCTAATTTTCCATGTTTTTCCCAAAACAAGAATAGCCAATTTCCATTTTTTCTAAGAAGGATTTTTCCAAATTCCATAGAATAAAATTATTTTACCTTAAAAATCGCCAAAATTTTATAGAAACTATATAAAATCCTTAGAAATTTGAATATTTTTACAAAGCTATTGCCAAACATTTTACATTTTTCATATTAAGGACTAGCAAGATTAGCCCATGTTTCTACATTTTAATATAAATTTCCATCCTTAAAATCATTCATGGTTCCCAACAATCACAGTTTTAGGTCCCGACAATGAAACCATTTGTTGGCACATGGGTAGACCCAGGGTTCAACGCTACAACAATGCACCAAAAAACCCTAAATACCGAACCTTTCGACAACAACTGCGAAGTAGATGAAGTCTCACCCGAGGTAGAGAAAGGGGTGGTTGCAGGACTTAGGTGTCTGCAACTTTAGTTGGGACACAGATCTGTGATTGTAATACTTAACAAAGCACTTAGCACCGACAGTTCATCAATATTTGATCACTATCTACTTCACAGATAAAAGAGAGCATCACATCATTCATTTAGATCCGATGTATCTAAGCACTTATGATAGAGAGGTAGATTAGATATAGCATATCCAAGCACTAAGCACATTCACATAGGCTAGATCTAACATCCATATACATCGTTAGCACAAATCATAAATAGAACTATCTATCTATATCAAATCACTTATCAAGTAAAGACATAAACACATCAACACATCGCAAAAAGCATAGCAACGCAACATGTACGTGGTTCACCCCCACCCTGGGGCTATGTCCACCAACTCTTCTCTTTATTATCTTCAGTCAAGCTTCTTATAGGCACATATCATCAAAATCCTACTCCTCAGAAGATAGGATATCTACGCGCACTCCGCGATATCCTCCTTCTTCGAGTTAGGGTACAACACCAAGCCTTCTTACAATTACTTGCACGTAGCTTTGCAAGTCTCACACAGTATGTAAAAATAATCTACAATCCATACTTATCACTTAGCCCCATATCACATAGATATTCCTATATATGCCCCTCCTTACATTGCCTAGACATCTATTTATACTTTACAAAATAGGCCTAAACATGGGTAAACCCATGGGACGACATCCCCATACTCGTTACATAATCCCAAATCCCAAAAAGGACCCAAAAAGGGGCTGAGATCCCACGATCTCTACTTCATCTTGCGCTCCTCCTTCGACAGGCTGTTGAAGTCCCAAAATAGGTCAAACTTTACCAAGGATCTCCCAAAACTTGGTCAAGGGCCAACACACCATAAGGGTACCACTTTGGAGTTCATCCATATGTGCACCTTATCAATCATGATAAGAAAATAATGATAGCATGGGTCCTCCAACCATTCTTCTAGGATAACTCAATACGCAAAGCATGTTCCTGTGAGGGCTTTCACCATAAGGGGACCACTTTGGAGTTCATCCATTTGTGCACCTTATCAATCATGATAAGAAAATAATGAGTCATCTATACATTTTTCCAACAATGCATCATATACCAATGAAACCACAATGATCCATCTTCATCATGTATCAATGAAAACTCATTGATCCATCTTCATCATATCAATGAAAACTCATTGATCCATCTTCATCTATGCATTCTCATCAAGGACAATTCATATTACATCACATCAATCATCAATCAATCAATCCTTTGGCATCAATCATTCACTTGACATCAATCAATCAAACCATTGGCATCAATGACAACATGATCCAACACGATGACCCTTTGAAGAGAAGAAGTAGCCGGGGACCGTCGATCTGTAGGAGGACATGCATCAACCGATCATGTGCTCTAGATGAAAGCATTTTGGGAAAAGGCGAACAAGGAGAAGTTGAGAATTGAGATTTCCAAACCCCGAAGATCCGAAGTGAATTGCAGCTGTTCGATCCAGGAGGACACGTGGAAGAAATCTGTGCACTTCAAGGAAAAGAGAAGGTTGAGAGTTGAGTTCTCCAAAGTACAAAGACTCGAAGAAATCATAGTCGTCGATCTGTGGGAAACACATGCCAGTAGATCTCTAGATTAGGATAAAAACATTTCGGAAAAAAGTTGAAGTTTGAGTTTTTCGAAGTCTGAAGGCCCGAAGAAATTGCAGTCGTTGATCCTTGCAACAGTAACTTTCGAAGTTCTGAAGTCCAGGGTTAATATGGGCCATTCTATAAGGGAGACACATGGCGACAGTTTGGCCGGTTCGGGAAATCAAAGTTCGGGAGAATTGGAAGTGTGCTAGTGTGGAAGCTCCTGAAGTCCCAAAGCCTGAAGAGCCGAAGTGGTGGGGCATGATGATGTCATCGGGAGGTGATTTAGAAACCAAAATTTCTGAAGTGACGTGGCTTACGGACATCACCATGGATGACGTGGAAATATGGGATGTGTGCCATGTGTCAGTAAGTTTTGAGAATTTAGATGATTGAAATGTCAGATAGGGCGTGACACGTGTCACCTACCTGATTGGGCCATGTGTTCGCTTACAATATTTCACTACATGGTGATGGATTGTGGACTCCGGAGAAATTACTCCAAGAGTTTTCAGTTGAGAGTTGAAACTCTCAAATCTCGGAGAGCCGGAGACCTGAAGTAAAAATCGACTGTCGGATCGTCCAAAGTAGACCTGAACCGTTAGATCAGGAGAACAGGTGGCATGAAGCTATGGATTTTAGGTAAGGACTTGAAGTAAATGTCAATCATTCGGATCATCTGAAGTAATTCCACACTGTCCGATTCAAAAGGACGCATGGTAGAATCTCGTGTATCTCAAGGGAAGCAAAGTTTGAGATTTGAGAATTTCGAAGTCTGGAATTCCGAAACGACCATAACCGTCGATCTGAGAGAGGTAAATCTGAACTATTGGTTCCCAAGAGGTAGATCTTGGTTGTCCATTTAGAAGCACTGTCAAGATCGCGATTTCAACGGTCACCTCACATTGCGGGGACATGAGGTGCTCGAGATTTACAAAGTTGAGGGAAGGCCACAATTGAGACCACGGTTTTGGAAAAAGGACACGTGGTGGCTCAAGGTGAATTGCGAGGTGAAAAGTAGTTTGGTTCCAAACCACCTTTAAGCGTGGCCACAATCGCGCGTCTGTGTGAAGTCACCGCCTAAGGTAACATCTAAGGAGGGGCCAAGAGAAAAGGAGCTAGTGCCAACTCTGAGAGTTTTTGCAAGGGAAAAAGAGAAGGTCGCGGGGGGCATTGGACCTACGTTAGAAATCTAGAAGAGCCTGTGTTTATATACATAATGAAAACATCGAGGTTTCAGAGAGCCAATTTTTAATATTATGGTAGCTGCGGAAGGTATTTACTCTAGGAAGCAAGAGAAACCCTAATGAATTGGATAATAACCCTAGAATCCTTGTCGGCTCAAGAAGATAATTTATATTAGGCTATTAGCCTCCAAGAGAAGAAGTCGGCCAGAATTAATAATAATATACTGAACAGACACATACCCAGAAAGAGAAATGGCCCCCAATAAACTGGCAGGATTACTATAAATACAGGGTGCCAGTTCTCATTTATCAAATCTCAGGACTGCGGTTTTCCCAGTTGGTGCGCATTGTAGTTGCAGTTGGTGCACAGGTTTGGAGGAGGGTTGCAGGTGCAGCTGCAGTAGCAGCTAGTTCCAGTATTGTCTTGGATATCTCTTGGCTAGGGTTTGGAACATCTAATCAGCTTTTTGTGATGTGCTATCCTTGGAGATTGATGCGCTACTATTTGTTTGGCTATCTAGCCTAGGGTTTGCTTCCGGAGGAATTCTCAGGTCAAGGTTAAGGTGCTCGGAGGGAGGCTTCGGCCTATGGTTGGGTGATGAAGGTATCGTCAATGGTAAAATGAGCACACCATATTCTATATTATAACAGGTTATGGACCCACACCCCTTCAGTCAGCCTAAAACGATGGAAGGAAACATAGCCGCTAGATATTGAGCTCGTTGAGGAACTGCCGCTAGGGTTACTAGCAGGAGCAGCTTCCAAAAGCACTACAACTAGGGTTACCAGCAAAAGCAGTTGCAGAAACCCTAAACCTCTTGTCGAGGAACCTTAAGTGATGCGATTGACCTAATCTTTGGATAGATCAATGCACTCTAGCCCAACACATCTCCTAGTACTCTCAGAAGGCCAAGACGTGAAGTTTGGATTTCTGGTCAAATATAGGGTTTGACCAAGTCAAGCAATCCATGACGAACTCTATGAAGTCTGAGAACAAGCTAGATGGAGCCTCTAACTTTAGAGCATGGAAGACAAGGATTGACCTCATCCTTGCCAAGAATAAAGTGTTGGATATTGTGAAAGGAAATATTGTGAAGCCAGGATTTGAAGAAGGAGAAGTGAAGGAACCACAGAACGTTGTAGCTATGG
>JASDQU010411882.1:0-10584 GCA_032191745.1 Picea mariana | reverse complement strand
AATCTCCACTACAAAAGCTCCCACTAAACCCAGGTTTATCATAGACCTAAGATAAACTTGATCTATCAAGACCGAGCCAAACCCTCAGCAACAAAGGCGTCCCTCTGAAGCCAAAAACGAGCTCTGATACCACATGTAAGTTTTAAACCTGTGAAGTAAAGCAATGCATATAGATTCTCAAGCAATACAGAAATTAATCAATGGCTCATACACAAAGTACACAGAGATTTTTACCGGAAACCCTCAACCAGGAAAACCTTTCTTATTTTCATTATATCGAATTTCACCATTCGCCATACAATATATACAATGTTTTTAGGTATTCCGTAGATACCAAAAACCTAATCCCTTAATCCGGGATTAATTTACAAATCAGCTAAAAATAGCAAAATCCGCTAAAAATAGATCGTCAGGGGATCGTCAGACGCAATTGTCATATCTGACGCACCCACACACACACACATGCAAACAATATAACACACACCCAACAAAAGATAACATAAGAATGACATAAAGATACTACCCACCCAACCTACCCTGCAAGGTTAGGACCTCTAGGAAACATAAGCAATGCTCAAGCCCAGGATCCAATTGATTTTGACCATTTAAGGTCTCAGGGCTGACGACTGTTCTGAGGAACAAGGAGGTGTCTACTTCCCACTAACAATTGAGTCCATGTCAACTAGATCAATCAGTAAATCCTAATCATCAATTAATAATGGCGCAAGGGTAATAATCATCTTTATCAATCATACATCAACATTTAAATAATCGTTCGCGCGAGAGTAAACAAACTCTAGAACAATCACATGACAACTTAATTAATAGCGCAAGAGCAAACTAGTTACTAAATCAATCACATATCGACATAAATTCATGACACAAGATTATTCAACATTAAATTCAAAGGTACAAGAGACTAATTATGAAGAAATCACACACCCACTTAAATTAAGGTGTGCAAGTACATTTTATTACTAAACTAATCATGCATCACCGTTATTGCAACGTGCACGAGTAATCAAAAGCGTAAGCATTTATGCGTCAACATTAGTCCATAAAGCCACACAATCTAACCACTTAACCATTAGCATAAATGCAACCACCCGTCACATTAAGTTTCATTCGCGCAAGAAGTCTAATATCTAAACAATCATTCATTACATCATATCCTCACTGCGCGCAAGAAGTCTAATATCTAGACAATCATTTATTACACTAAATTTTCATTCGCGCAAGCAGTCTAACCACTTAACTAGTCATACTTCAATGTTAGTTTCATGACGCAAGTAAACTAATGACTTAAATAATTCGTCCATTCACATTATTCTCAAGGCACAAAGAGATAAACGATTTACATAACCAATAGTACATCGTATTAAATTTAATGGCACAAAGCACCTCTGAAGCATCCACAAAAGTCAGACTACATTAACATGATCAATTAATTGAAGCAAATACCGCCTAGGAAACATTCTAACTATAGTCCAATTGAACTTACATATATCAATAATAGACGCAATCACCGTCAACCTTATTCATGTCACGCAAGGGTTATCACATTAAATATTTTTGGGCACCAAAGTATCCACACACGAGTTCATCCATACAAGCTATTATATCAAGGCGCAAGGTAAATATCAATTTAATTCATGGCGGAATGAAATTAAGGGGATGTCTCAGCAATATATTAAAAAGGGTGACACAACAAAGCAATTATAAGAGGAGATATTGCATTGCCAACCTTCCTATTCACAAAAGCAGTCAATAATGTATGCTTTTGAGAATCCTATTCTAAGTTGGCAAATTCTTCATTTCAAGCCTTGGTCAAGACGGATTTGTAACAAGAATAGGGGGGGACCTTGTCAGCAATAAAAATAAAAATCAAATGATGCTAAATGGTGAGGAAGGGATTGGGAAAAAGGAAAAATGTTGTCCATTTCTAAACAAAACTCAGAGATAATTCATAAGGAAAATCAAGAGTGACATCGCCATGTGATGTTCAAAAACGTTGGCCAAATGTGTGAATGGAAACACAGAGACAATCTATGGAAAAACGCAAATGGAGGAGGAAGGGAATGCAGAGGTTCCAAAGAAAATCTCACCAGGAGATTCATAAGAGTTGGGCAATTAATCATCAGAAAAACGCAAAGAAAAAAAATGCATAAAAATCGTTGAGCATAAAGAACAATTCGCGGAGTAATAAGAGGATGAAATCACTAAGTACAATGCCGAGCATAATTTATCAATTCTGAGTGTGAGAATCTAAGCATAAAAATTAGCAAATTCTGAGTATAGAAATGTTGAGTAAAAAGGGTAAAATCACCGAGATAAGAAAAATAAAACACAGAGATTAAATGAGAGATTAAAACTTATTGAATAACACAATAAAATAAAATGCTAAATTACAAAGTCTAACATTTAAAGTTATTGATCATGAAATACATAATACCATGTTATTGATGAGAGTATGCTTAAGAAAAAGACTAATATCTAGAACATGCATAACTTAAAAATATTAATAAAATCATCCATAAGAAAAGGCTATGAGCAAGATCCAAGCAACCATGGGACAATAGTTATAATGACAATTTTGTAGTTTAAGGCATTTTTGGATAGTGAATTGAATTGCAAATACATAGGCATTTTTTTTGACACTTATGACCATAGTTATCATTTTGTGTCGAATTGGGAAAATATGAAGTATTTTAGATTTTAAAAATTAAGATGTCATCATCACTATTACCAACAGTTGTTCAATAATAGAGAAGTCAAAAATATAAACAAACATATGTGACATTTAAGGATTAGTTGTGCAAGGCGACAATGTAGTGGGATAAGTCTTAGAGTTCCATTTGTAGTAATTTTTCAAATTTATGTGAAATTTTGTAAGATCATACCTTTACTATCATGGCAATACATTTAAATTTAACATGTGGTAAAGACCACCATAGGAGCGGGAGAAAAATATAACATTTTCTACCAAAGACACTCTAGTTTTTTATGTCATACTAAAAAAATAGACTAATTATAAGGATACCTCCAATTTTCCCATATTTAAATAAAAATGAAATTGTTTAATTTTAGAAAATATTAATTCATAATAATATTTTGTAACTCTCAAATGTAAACACAATCTTCATAATTTGCAAGAAATTTAATATTTATAGTGTTTAAGAAATTCTTAATTTAGAAAAAAAAAATTTGGAAGAAATTTAATATTTATAGTGTTGTTAAGAAGTATATTTTCTAATTGTTTGTCATTTAATTGTTGTTTACTATATAATTTAGAATAAGTTTGATACAAAGTTATAATTCCATTTTTTATATTATACTTTAATTTATTCAAATATAATAAATCATCAAAGTTATTTCAACAAAAAATAAAATCATTTCTTTAAAGTGATTTCATTTATTTAGTATTTATTAAATTTAATTGTGTAAAGCTTATTAAATTATTTGAAAAAATATAAAAATATATTGATTTTTTTATTTAAGGGATAATACATTTTGGGAGATGATTACATTATAATATAAAAATAGCATGATAACATTATAATATATGATACTTCAAACCATTTACACATAGCTAATTTACAATTAAGATAATTATATCAATTGACTATTTTCACACTTTATATAAGTAAAGTGGGATGATCTAAAATATTCAAGTGAACTTTCTTCTTAAATATTTTTTTGTTAAGTTTAATGAGATCAAAAGACGAAATTATCATCAAAATCTAAAGAGATATGAACTACTTATCGAGATCATCTTACTAACATCATCTTTTATCAAGATTTTTGATAATAAATAATGATAATGGCCAAAACATAAATCATATAATGGTATTAAGCTTTCGCAAGAAAAGAAAGAGCTCATTACACCAAAATTCACCATAGAGCCAACTTTCCCTTTTATTCCACAWTTGGGAATACCTCTTTGTAATTTCTTCTATGTCTACAATAGACATTGTCACCACTTCTATAATAGTGTTTTCTYTAGTTCCTAAATCTTTTAYCRGACAACCATAAACTCTTACYTTTTGAAGTGTTTTYAGATTCATATAACTCTTTGGTAWTATATTTAATGATGTSCATGCCATCATAGTAAATATTTTAAGYGAAATCATTGMRCMTTCCTCTATCACTRGCAACTCCTCTAATRTAGGTAGCCAAGCAAGTGAAAATATCTCCAACAAAGGAAGTGCCCCTTTGTAACTGAATTCTTTTGGAAACTTCTTTATTCTAGGACAATCAATGCCTGAGCTCTTAAGTTGATGTAAATGTGGAAGTTCTTCCAAGAAATGACAACCAACAAATTTAAGATAACCCAAATATTGAAAACCATAAAATTTATCATCCAATTTAACCAAGTGAAAACATTCTAGTAATTCTAACCTCCTCAGTTTCGACATGTTACTTATGTCATTGGGTAGATTTTCTAGTTTCGACATGTTACTTATTTCATTGGGTAGATTTTCCATCTTTGTGAGTGAGTTCATTTGAGTCATCCTCCCAAATATCCCATCACTAATAATTTCCCCATTATTTTGTAGCTGTAATCTTTTAAGTTGTGTAAACTTGCCAAACTGTTAATACACGCTGTTTTTTTCCATCTTGTATGCTTATGTTTGGTCCAAAGAACCTTACAACCATAAGTTTCCAAATACTCCAAACATGTAAGCCCTGGAATATTCTGAGGTAGATACTGCAAATCTTTGCATCCCTCCAAGCTTAGTTTCATTAATGATCTCAACATATGAATCAAGGATGGTAATTCTTTGATGGCAGAATAGGAAAGATCAAGGACCTCCAGATTTACAAGATTGGTAAGAAATGCAGGTAATCTATTGATGGGCATGCATCTTAAACCCAAATATATTAGCTGTTCCAAACACCCCATATCCGTTGACAATGATTTCACTGACGTTCCACTTAAAGAGAAAGCCTTGAGGGAGATCATACTCCTGTTCAGCCTTGTTGGGATTTTTGTCAAATATGGATTTCCACTTACAAACAATGTGCATATTTGTGTACACGATGTGAGCAATGAAAAAGAACTTAATCTGTTCTTGCTTAGCAAAAGCCGAGTGCAGCCCAGACACTCATTTTCCTTCAGAGCTATCAAACCCTTGCCCACACAGCAGTAGAAATTTTCTTTCTCCTCCTCGATTCGGATTGCCAAATCACGCAGGGAGTCGTGCACCCTGTAGCATACTACTTGCCCATCAAAGTCTCTCATCATGGGCTCAATCAAACAACGATCTGCTAAAATGTTGATATAAAATCTTCCCATCTCGAATGGATCTTCTAGCATCTTCTTGGCAATCAACCCTTCTCCGATCCATGCGTGAATAGACAACTGGGCATGAATGACTCCATCTTCTATGATGTTTGCAGCTACACATAAAAAGCACAATTGTAGATTAACATCCTCATAGCCGAGTGCATCATAACTCAACCTAAGACAATTGTAGACACTGTCCACATTTGGCAGCCTTTGGATAGCCCAATCCCACTGCTGTGGATGAGTACTCCAGGCCATTGCCCTTCCAACCACTTTGATGGCAAGGGGAAGCCCTCCGCACTTATTACACACAACCTTGGCTTTTCCCTCATCGATGTTTGCCGACAGATTTCCATTATTATATGGAAAAGTATGATAAGCAAACAACTTCCAACTCTCATCTTCCACCAAGTCCTCCATTGTTATTGTGTATCTATCTGCAACTCCCGTTTTTAAGAGTGCACTGTGATCCCTGGAACTGACGATGACTTTGGTGTTGGAGTGGTTTCTTACAGGGCACAGTACACCTAATCGCTCTAACAATTTTGCAACTTTCCATCCCCATACATCATCTAAGAACAACACAAACCTGGTACTCTAATGCAGTGTCTGATTCAACCATAGCTTTACCTCTTCTTCGTTCATATTTTCACCTAAATTTACATTTTTTTGGGTACAGAGTGCATTCCTAAGACTTGTAACAGAGGGACTTTGCGAAACAGTAAGCCAAAGTAATAAGTTGTCCTTAAAATTACTGTGTACCTTTTGGCTATTGAAGAGCGTCTTGAGAAGCAGGTTTTTCTGGATCCACCCTTGCCAAGAATGCCAACTTTGTTTGCCTCTGCTACATCTATCACCAACTTTTTGAGAATTGAAAATGCTTTATGCTGTCCCACTATAAGGGGTTCGTCGATCAATTTCATCTTTGCAAAGCCCGTCGGAGCAACAACGCCATGGGAAGTGCTTGAAGAAGCCAAGACTTCTATGTTTTCCTTGATCTGTCCAAGTTCCTCTTGGAGTTTTTGAGTTTGATACTCTAGTAGCTCTGGAATTCAGACCAACTCAACCAAAGGAGACAATTTGATATGTTCGTTGATATCTGAAATCAAACCAGTGATCCTCAGGCTGGTTTGATAGCGAGAAATAATGTTAAAAGTCGGTTTGAAATTATTTGGAATTGTGAGTGTGATTTGAGTTTTGCAACAACGTGTTTTTATTTTTAAAATTAAATAATATATGGAATTTCAACATTCCTAAATTTAATTTTGTAATCTTGATTCCTCTGTTATTGGTATACATATTTCATTAACATTGAGCTCGAGAAGGTTCAATTAAGTCTTAAGGTCATTTTTACTCCTTTGATCATGTTTAGGTCTTAGGGCCAATTTCTAGTGCATAAAAATTACTTATGCTACTCACTGGCCTATAAAAAACCCTTACAAAGGACTCATTTGTTGGTTTGAGGACAAATTTAAGGCTTTTGAGCCTAAAAGATTAAAAAATATCCCAACTCACTTGTTTTCTTTCCTTAACCATGGTCAATGCCTCACAATCCATCCTAAGTGTGCAAAACCTTCTAGTGATATCCATATCCAACTCTAATACTGCATACATATGTTGTTCATGGCAATCGAGACTAAGAAGCTATGTTTAGGGCCTAGGACATGAGTGTTTTCATCCCCTTAGCATTGTGCTTGAGCTTGAGAAAGTTCATTTGATATTTACACATAATATAAGTGTTGTTATATAGAGAGCTAAATGGAAAGATGTCATATTTACACATAAATGGAAATACTTAAATCATACAGTATTTACATAAAAATATTGTCGCAATGCAAATATAAATGTCTTAACAATAATCAAAGTTATAATATTAAATATCCATATTTCCATAAATATAAATAGCTTAGCAATAAACTAAATTATAATATTAAATATCCATGTTTCTATAAATTGAGAAGTCTAAATTTTATAAAGTTAAATGAGACTACAATTAACCTAAATCTATATTAATGATAAAAAAAATTACACATCAAAAAATTTAATCCTTATTGATATTTCTCGATAGATCCAAGACATAAATGAATCTATGATCATATACTTTACACCAAAAAAATTATATACATATAAAAATTATATACATAAAAAAAATAATTACTACTAATGAGATCAAAAGATGTAAAAACCTTAATAAATATGAAATGATTACCAACATAATTTTTTTTCATAAAAAAAATTATTGTATTTGAGAGATGGAAGGATGATCCTCCTTAAAACTTAAGTGAAAACTGCTTAAAAACTTTGAATAAACTTTAAGTATTGAATGTGCGATAACTATGTAAGCAAAGGTCACGAATCAAATATTTCATAGTGGAGTGGCGGATACGGTACGTGATAGCCAAAGGTTTGACCAACTTAAATATCACTTCAAAATTTCTATTGGCTGGTTTAAGATTTTCAGCAAACAAAAAGAAGTGAACACTATTTTCACAAAAATCTTTTAAGTGACCGCAACAAGACAAGTGGGAACGAACCAATGGTTCAATATCTAAAAAATTTGTCCTTTCCGAGATGTGTTAATTTATTTTGAAGTCTTTTCTTTTGAAAACTTATACTCACTTTCCCATCCTTAGACTAAAGATATAGGTTTTACATACTTTTGGGTGGGTGGAACCCAATTTTTTTTTTCCTTCCCCGATGTTTTTCGGAAGTCTTTTCTTTTGAAAACTTATACCCACTTTCCCATCCTTCTTAGACTAAAGATATAGGTTTCACCATAGTCTTGGGTTAATAGAACCAAAAAACTTGTCCTTCTCAGTGATTGATTGTTTCCCACCATTTTATAAGTTTTTTTTGAATAGTGAATTGAAATGCCTTTATAAGTTATTTATAAGATCATGCTTTTATAAAAAACCCTATAAGTTCTTTATAAGATCATATCTTTACTATCATGGTAATATATTTAAATTTAACATGTGGTGAAGACCACCATAATAGCTGGAGAAAAATATAACATTTTCTACCAAAATCATTTTAATTTTTTTTATGTCATACTAAAAATAGATTAATCATAAGGATGTTTCCAATTTTCTCATATTTAGATAAAATGGAATTGTTTAATTTTGAAAAATATTAAGTCATAATAATATTTTGTAACTCTCAAATGTAAACACAATCTTCATAATTTGCAAAAAAAATTAACATTTATAATGTTTAAGAAATCTTAATTTAGAAGAAATTTAATATTTATAGTGTTGTTAAAAAATATACTTTCTAATTATTTGTTATTTAATTGTTGTTGACTATATAATTTAGAACAAGTTTGATAGAAAGTTATAATTCCATTTTTTATATTATATTTTAATTTATTCTAATATAATAAATTATCAAAGTTATTTAAAAAAAAAAAATCATTTCTTTAAAGCTATTTCATTTATTTAATATTTATTAAGTTTAAGTGTGTAAAGCATATTAAATTATTTGAAAATATATTGACTTTTATTTAAGGGATAATACATTTTTGGGAGATGATAACATTATAATATATGATACTTCAAACCATTTACATTAATATTTGTTAACATATAAATTAGGATGGTAACCCTTTTATTTATTTAGTATTTATTAAAATTAATTGTGTAAAGCATATTGAATTATTTGAAAATATATAAAAATATATTGATTTTTATTTAAGGGATAACACATTTTGGGAGAAGTTAATGTACAATCAAAATAACATAATAACATTATAATATATGATACTTCAAACCATTTACATCAATATTTTTTTAACATAAAAATTAGGATGATCTATAGATAATCTTTCCTATAATTATCAATAATATAAGGGGAATAGAATGTGGGTGGGGAGGATAATACTCGATCCCACAACCACAGGAACTAGACCCAATTGACATTAAATTCGTGCACACACAGAGTTAATTTACAATTAAGATAATTATACCAATTGACTATTTCCACACTTTATACAAGTAAAGTGGGATGATTTAAAATATACAAGATATTCAAAAGGTCTCCATCAACAAAACAAAACCTTGGGCTTTTTTGACGGAGCTTCCCAAAATAATAGATGTGGGGGAGCATGGATTTTATATCTCTCAAATTCTCACTACTTCACATTGACTTCTGGTCTGGGATCGGGAACAAACAATTTCTCTGAACTAATGAGCCTCAAATTACTCATTGCCTTTGCTCTTGAAAAGAACTACAAAATTATTATTGTTTATGGAGACTAAAAAAATGTCATAAATTGGATAAATGGCACACAAAGTTGTACAAATATCAGACTTGCTAACATAGTGGAAGACATCAAATCCTTACAGACTGCTTTTGATGTGGTCGAAAGAAGGCACACACTTGGACATGGGCCTTTGGAAAATTTTAGAGTTCCTAAATGATCATATTCAAGAACATCCTCAACAAACTTTTGTGTGAAATTACTGGACACCTTTTTTGTGAATGGACAACCATATACAACAAAATACTTTGTGAAATTTTGTAAAATTCTATTAGATTTGATAATACAACAAATATAACATGAAGGACTTCAACTAGCTACGAAGCAGATTCATAGAAATACAGATGAGATGATATGAATACACTCCGGAAGTGTCTCTACAAAATGTAATTTTGTTCACAAATGATGATATAAAATTAAGCTTTTTTTCCTTGGAAAAAAAAAATCTAAAATATACAAGTGAACTTTCTTGTTAAGTATTTTTTTTGTTAAGTTTAATGAGATCAAAAGACAAAATTATCATCAAAATCTAAAGAACTATAAACTACTTATTAAGATCATCTTACTAACATCATCTTTTTTCAAGATTTTTGATAATAAATAATGATAATGGCCAAAACATAAATCATATAATGGTATTAATCTTTCACAAGAAAAGAAAGAGCTCATTACACCAAAATTCACCATAGAACCAACTTTCCCTTTTATTCCACAGTTGGGAATACCTCTTTGTAATTTATTCTATGTCTACAATAGAAAACATAAATCAAATAATGGTATTAAGCTTTCGCAAGAAAAGAAAGACCTCGTTACACCAAAATTCACCATAGAGCCAACTTTCCCTTCTATTCCACAATTGGGAACACCTCTTTGTAATTTCTTCTATGTCTACAATAGACATTGTCACCACTTCTATAATGGTGTTTTCTCTAGTTCCTAAATTTTTTACTGGACAACCATAAACTCTTACTTTTTGAAGTGTTTTAAGATCCATATAACTCTTTGGTAATATATTTAATGTTGTGCATGCCATCATAGT